>JAMJFZ010002869.1:10910000-11132500 GCA_026225945.1 Cricetomys ansorgei
ACTTCCTCCTGGTTCTGTCCATTTAAAAACGAAGATGGGTTGACTCACCTTTGTCAGTGTGAAGCTGAAGAATGTGTCTTTCAGGTCCAAGATGGTGGACCCTGTTTCTCTGAAAGAATCAGATTCATGAGAATCAGAGGTCCCAGTTTTCTTCATAGGCAAGAGAGGCATATTCCAGGATGACTGGCAGGGTCATCCAGGATACCTGACTCTTCAAGCCAGGAAAAATGGACTACTATTTTTCTTTTGTTTCAGAGTCACTGGGTATTGTTTAATCTGGATGGAGGTAGCTGAACTGGTTAGTTGAACAATTATAGGAGCTTGGTGTTGGGCCAGTCATGGGGGTTGGGTTTTGCCCATACTCCCAGGAATCTTTGTTGTCAATCTGAGAGATAGTCCAACTGTATCTTTTGATTGGAGGTGGAAATTTTAGTTAGGAAATATTCTTTTGACAGAGGGTAAGTTACCAAAAATATTTCTGGGTATCTGTAAGTCTAACTGCTTCTCATTATCAGAAGAGGTGATGATGGCTTTCAGTTTATGCAAAATGTCTTGACCCGATCAGTTTTCTGTGGTTAAATACCTTTTGAGCTACCTTCAGAAACTGGGACCTGCTTATATCTTTACATTTTTAAAAGAACTTTTAAAAAGATATCTGGGGCTGACTGGGTGACAGAGGAAATATTTTTAGCAGCTGTTTTTAATCTTTTTTTAAGTACCTATCAAAAATATTTAAAGGTTTTTTTTTTTGTTTTTTTTTTTTTGGTCAATATTGGACAGAAGGGAAAATCTGTTCTATCCAGGTTACATTGCCTGGAATTCATCCCCCTGCCTCACCCAGGGGCTGTTTTCTTTACTTTTTTCAAAAGAGAATGGTGGGTTTTATGGATCACTGATTAAAGTAAAGACATAAATTGTGAGTGAGAAAGGAGTGGAACTTTTCTTTTTACCTTTGCTGGGGCTGCTCAGAGCAGGCCCGGAACAGAGGGATGCTCAACTGGGGGAACTACCTTCCCGTCTCTGTAGGGATTCTACTTAATTTCTTCAGTGTCGATGTTGAGGGGTCCTGGATGAGAGGCCTGGCTCCTCCCCACATCTACACAGGGACCAATGGTGACTGGTGAGCAGGAGTCAAGCACAAAACAAGCAAGCGTTCTTGTTCCCGGAGTGGGATAGGCAGACATTTCTTTTTGGGTTTCTCTGGGTGACCTGGCAGAGCCAAAAGGATTCAGTTCCCAACAGGAGGGGACACAGGTCTTAAGCCAGGGGGTCTCCACATGAGAGAAAGCCACTGGTCAATACAGGAAAACAGAACTGACAGAAAGACACACAGACAGACCCACACAGAGACACACAGTAAAGACAACCAGGGGTAGATACCACACCTTTATATATATGAACAGAGGGAATCTCATGACATATCACAGAAAACTAGGACACCTGGATCAGCAGTCGGTCCAACCTCTCCTATATGTCCAAACAGAAGGAGCTTTAACCAAATTTACCTCTGGAGGTGACAGACCAGATGACTTTCTAATTTGTTTTTGTTTTGTTTTTTGGCAAGGGGAGATGTCAGACTCTTCTGAAGCATTAGGCAGTGATTGATCAAAGGGAGCCCTGGGAACCTGGAACATCTCAGGGTTGTGATCCCCTAGGGGTCCCCTGACCACCACATTCTTCTTTGCTTCAAGGGGCTCTGAGACTTCCAGAGTCTTGAGGTCTAGTCTCTGGGATCCTGGTGGGGCCTCTAGAAATGTTGTGGGGTATTTGCCAGAGAAGACTGCTCAGACACAGGTTTAAGCTAATAGAAAATCTTTATAAGCTGGCTCATGACTACACTGGGTGTTTGGGATCACAGTGTATCCCCCAAGCCTTTCTCAGGGTGAGCTTTTAAGCACAAAAGAAATAATAAACAGAAACAAAACATATTCTGTGTTGACATACTTCAGTCAACAAGAGCAGTTCGCCAGAAGCAGAACTACAGACGCTAAAAAGCAAGCTTAGTACATTTAGAGACTTTCCCAGAACTGTGTGGGCTTTGATGGATTAGGCCTTTGTTTTACTTTTGGCAGGTGGTGCTGTCTATGTGCCGAGTCTTACAGCCTGAATGGCACTTCCACCATGGAGTTGTGCTAAGGTCTCAGGGCCTAAGGTCTGGGTCCCTGTTACATGATGGGGTGAAAGTACAACAGGGGGAATCCAAAAGGCTAAATAAGGAAGAACACTTCCTTGTATCAACTTTAAGACCTCAATTGTGGACTAGTGCAATGGTTCAGTAGGCCAAGGCGTTTACTGCCAACCCCGAGTTTAATCCCCAGGGTGCACATGCACAGAGAGACCTGACTCCTACAAATTGTTCTCTGCCCTCCACAAGCACACACACACACACACACACACACACACACACCCCACAGATACGTTTTAAAAGCCCTTGATCTTTTAATATTTCCAAGTAAGGTACACTTGTCTATCATTAATGGCTTCTGAAGCTTAAGTGGTAGCTTCGAGAACATTGTTTTATTTCTCCTAACCAACCTTTCCCACACTGACTGCTCTGCAAGCTTCCTCCTAATACGTTTCACTCTTGCTCCTCTGGTTAGGAGGCACGCGTTAAAGGTGAGTTGTGCATTGCTTAAGCACAGAACAAGTATTGTTGACTCACTCATGGCTCAGGGAAGGAAACCTGTTTGCTCCAAGAGGTGTGGCAGGTAAATGTGGGGCTGATGTGAGTTGGAACCCTTTGGCCACCGCAGGAAAACCACCTAGGAAAGCCAACAAAGGGAAGTGGGCCGCCGAGTGGCTGTCGAGAGATGTTTCCAGGAAAGACGTAAACAAAAGCCTAGTCCCTGGACAGGACACCGACCACAAGCCAAATGAACCAATACACTCATGTCAAGCTTAGCGAACGATGAGTTTAGCGGGGCGACACAGGGACGCATAGGTGACTCAAGGTAGCTGCATCACCAAAAAGCCCAACCCGGCATGGACAGTGACTCAGGCACGCTGCTCCCACACAGCTCGCAGGCAGTGCCACTGCATAGCTTCCTCTCTTCAGCAGCTGTTTACTTACATAACCTTGGATCGAGGGCTTGTGAATCTGGTAAATAGCCCGGTCCCCTGAGGTTTGTTAGCTTCCTGCGAGGTATGAACCTCCTGCCGGTCTCCAATGGGGTCTGTTCCAATATGGAGGGAATAACCACAGGACTGGGACTGACCAACAGACTGAGAGTCTGTTGTACTTGAATGTTGCCTGCAGGGTGCATAAAACATGTCAGCTATGCTGTACCAAAATAAATAAATAAATAAATAATAAAATAAAAGGCAGGTTAGAAAGAGAGAGAGAGAGAGAGAAATTAGGACTGAAATTTCCCACCTATTGCAATCATTCAACAGAATCCATTTTCGTTTTTAATGAGACAATGTGTAATGTAGCCCAGGCTGGCCTCAAACCCACTATATAGTCAAGGATAACCTTGAACATCTCATTCTCCTGCCTTTCAAATGCTGGGATTACAAGTATAAACCATCATACCCAGTTTATACCCTGCTAAGGATTGAACTCAGGCTCTGTGCTAGGAAAAAAAAAAATCTACTAACTGAGCTATATCACCAATTCATCAAAATCTTTTTAATAGTATTATTGAGGTCTAATGGATCTTAAATAAACTGAAATATTCAAATGTATAATTTGATAAGTGTGATATATGTATGTTACATGTGTCCAAGGTGGGTATTATGATGCCCTAGGTAGTTGCATGTGTATGGGGGTGGTGGAGGTGCGTGCCTTGTACTCACATGTGAGTTTGGATATGCCTGTGTGCACTTGTGTGGAGACCACAGAAGGATGTTTTCCTTGTTCACTCTCTACGTATTCCCTTGAGAAAGGTTCTCTCACTGAACCTGAAGGCTTGCCCTTTTGGCTAGGCTAGGTAGCCAGTAAACTCCTAGATCTGGCGTCTCCACTCCTCAAAGCTGGAGTTACAGTTATAGCGGTCATGCATGATTTTTACTGGGAGCATGGGGACTTGAACTCAGGGCCTCATGCTTATATAGCAGTGCTCTTACCTACTGAGCTATTTCCCAGACCCCTGGGTGTTTTCTAATCCAATTCAAATTGACAATGCAAATTAACCAACACACTCTCAGTTGACATGTGCTCATGTGGGATCGTTTTGTTTTCTTGCTTTGAAAGGCTCACTATGTAGCTCAGGTTAGCCTAGAACTAAAACTCCTCCTGCCCCAGCTGCGATTATAGATATAAACCACTATCCTGACCTAAGGTGGGATTATTTCTGTCTCTTCCCTTTTTTTTTGTTTTTGTTTTTGTTTTTCAAGACAAACTGTGTAGCCCTGGCTCTCCTGGAACTTACTCTGTAGACCAGGCTGGCCTCAAACTCAGCATGTGCTAAGAGCTAGGATTAAAGGCATACAGCACCCTGCCTGGCTATTTCTGTTTCTTTTCATGCCTTTATATACCAAATAATCAGACACAAAATCTGGAAGTTCTCTTGTGGATGATTGGCTTTCTACTTTTAAGTACTTACCATGTTTTAATGATGCAGGTATTTATAATTGCAATTAAAACCTAATAACAGTGGAACTACAAGTTTGCTTTGATAACTAAAATGATCCACAAAATACAACATATTAATAAGATACAAAAACCACACAATCATCTTAATAGAAACAAAAAAGCATTTGGCAAAATCTAACATTTTATTTTTATAATAAAAGCATTTGACACACCAAGAAAAGCCAGAATTTCTGGAGGAGGCCAGGTAAGATATTAGATCCCTGAGAGCTGGCATTATAGGGAGTTGTTTGCTGCCTGCTATGGGTATGAGATCAAACTTGGGTAATCTGCAAGAGTAGCAAGCATGTTTAACCTCTCTTCACTCTTTACATGTGTAACCTTGATAACTAGGAAACTGGGTCTCTTAAAGGACGGGTCGATAAGTGACACAGATTCAGACACTGGTGATTGGTGGAGGGAAAAAAAAATCAGAACCCAAGTCTGTATTAGACATTCTGCACACTCATTCCTATAATTTTAATACCGAGATTTAGAGACTGAATTAAAAATACTAGGGTGAGTCTAAGCTTCTTTGACTTAAGCAAGAGGCTTTAGATAGATGTGCCCGTGGGATGTAGGTGGCTGAGCAAGGTAGAGGACAGGTACACTCTGAAAATTCATGTTAGATGCAGCTGGGACTCAAAAGGCCGAGTAAATAATTCCCCCCTCCTCATCAAAGTTTTGATCCAAACAAGATATAGAATAAAAGGACCGCAAGGGTCATCCGTGCCAAGCTATGGGGCCAGGCTGTATTCCCAAGCAGAAGGCTGGTACAAGTCACCCAGGGTTTGCAAAGACTCTGGTGCTCAGCTGTCACATCTTGAAATTCCTAGGACTTTTTATTTTGCACTGCACCCCGCAACCTGTGTAGTGGACACTAATGTCACCTGACTGATAAGCTCATAATCTCTGTGGTGATTTGGTTCCGTCCCACTTTCCTGAGTAGCGTAACACATTATCCTATGAAAAATAATTTATTTATGAAAAATAAAGTCGCCTGGAAACAGTGACCTTTGCCACTGTTCTGATGTGACCCCTGAGGATGTAGCTTGAGAGTGAAGGACAATTATGGACCCCCTCTTTAAACTAGGGGCAGCCCAATTAAAAGAAAGCTTGAACCTGTGGCCCATATGCTACTCTCCACTGTCCTGGTGAAGAGGAAGAAAGGCAGGAACTAATCCCCAAGCTGAACCACTGACGTCACCCTTCCCTGGAAGGCAAATGTACACACAGACCAAGACCCGTAAGAAGAGAAGGCGTGGGTCTGAGATCTGACCTGATTAGATAAATGAGAATGGGGAAGGATGCGTTCTCTCCCGCCTACTTACCTGTCCTCCTCCGTGTCCCTTTTGAGACAGCGTCTCAGACATTTCAAGATGGCCTCAGACTACTAAGTAGTTGAAGATAACCTTGAACTCCTGATTATTCTATCTCCCAAGCGTGAAGGTTACAGGCTAGCACAGTTATGACTGGTTTATGCAGTGCTGGAGATCAAACCCAGGGCTCCATGTACGCTCGACCGACTAAGCTACACCCCCAGCCTCAGACGTCCACTACACTCCCTTTTCCCTTTCTCTTTTCACCTTCTTACTCCTCTTCCTCCTCTTCCTCTGCTTCCTTTAAGACAGGATCTCACTTAGCCCACAACTGGCCTGGGACTCCTGACCCTCCTGCCTCTACCTCCCAAACACTGGGAGTACAGCGTGAGCCCCCCTGCCCCTTTTAAAAGAGAAAGTCTCACTATAGTGCCCAGCCTGTCTCTGAGTTTACAGACTCAAGATAGCCTCCTTCTTCTTAAGTCCTTATGGAGCAGCTGGAGGCGCAGGTGCACACTGCTTTGTGGAGTCTTTCTCCTCCTTTAGCAGGCATCTTACACATGAGTCTTTTGGTTACAAGCAACAAATACAGCTAAGTTAGCTTTAGTGGAACAGAAAGTTCGGGGGAGGCGTGGCGGGTGCTGTTTTCTGCTCAGCGCCAGTTTCTCTCAGCTTCCCCTCTGATTCTGTTTGAGTACAGGGAGGAAACCCTTGATCTCAGGGCAGCGTCTTACCAGCTCGTGATTCATAATTGGGCTTAAGATAATAACAGAAATCCAATTCACCTTTGCCACACTTTCATCTTTCCAACCTTCCTTGTATAGTGTCAGTGACCCAGTTCTAGATACAGTAGATTTGTGTCCAGAACAAAGAGAGATCTGTCTTTATTTAATACGAATTGAGCCCCTGTCATTCTGGTTCCTTTCCTTCTTACTTGATGCTTGATGTGAGGACGAGATGTCTGGAGCCACGGGAGCTACCCTGAGACCACGAGACAACAAGCAGAATGATAAATCAACATGTTAGATGTCAGTTGAAGGACAGAGCCTTCGTCCTCTGTGTCACGGCTGAGCTGAGTGCTGGCTCTAGCCTCTTCCATTCTTCCTAAGGAAACGACTTGTCCTGGGGAATTTAAGTCACCACTTAGATGGTCTCTTATTTTTCCCTCAGTTCCATCCAAATTCATAAAGATGGATGCCATGTTCACTGTGAGTCTCAAGGGACCCAAGATCAGCTTACTCCTGAGCGGAGGAAGTAGGAACTGGAAAGCTGTCCCACTGGTGGTGCTGGGTGGTGCTGGGTGATGCTGGGTAGTACTGGGTGGTGCTGGGTGGTGCTGCTCTTCCAGCCTCACCTCTACATCCCTCTGAGAATTGCATCTGGCTCTCTCTGAAGACTGACCCAACATTGCAGTGGCAGAGCCCGTTCTGCATTTCTTGTATCTAGGCAACTAGTAGCTAGACAGCTACTACATTCCAAAGACAAGAGGGTGGGTGGCCCCAGCCATGAGTCATCTACACTCAGTGAACAATTGAACAAGGCCATGGGAGCAAAGGCACACTCTTGAACATGGCAGTGATACACGGGTGTGTGCAGAGGATTTTATAGCCTCCCTAGTGAGAGGATTACAGGTGAGCCCCACAATATCTAGTCTCAGAATTTCTTAGAGAAAGGCGGGCATCGGGTACAAGACCTCCCTGAAGCGCCCATTACTCTACATAGAGTGAGGCAGAAAGGATAAGTACCCTGGGAAGGGGTGGGAGCCGTCTTTCAGATGGAGAAAGACTCCAGCAGATGGAAAAGCTGAGCCACGGGAGAACCAACTTATGTCGGAAGTACCTCGGCTAACCTGTCAGTTTCTTTCTTTTTAAAAACAGGCTGGCCTCAAACTCTGCTTCCTGCAACTGCCTTCAAAGGTCTAAGACAGCGGTTCTCCATCTCCCTAATGCTGTGACCCTTCAATACAGCTCCTTGTGTTATCTCATTGCTACTTCATAACTGTAATTTTCCTACTGCTGTGAATTGTAATGTAAATATCTGATATGCGGATGGTCTTAGGTGGACTCCTGTGAAAGAGTTGAGAAAGGCTGCTCTAGGGTGACAGACCCAGCCAGCCACACTACAAATTCAAGCTAATGGGACAATTCAGTCCCTTTTGAAGCAGGATTTCACTGTAGCCTAGGTTGGATATCACTATGTAGCCATGGATGACCCCTGAATTTTCTGATCCTCCTGCCTCTCTCTAGCTCTCCCCACCCAGTGTGTGTGCGTGTGTGTGTGTGTGTGTGTGTGTGTGTGTGTGTGTGTGTGTGTTCATGCACAGACTAAGAGGTCCTCTACAGTCTGGGCTTCATTTCCAGACCCTTAAAAGGATTTGATCTAGTAATGAGGAAGATCGACAATAAAAGAGGAAGGAAAGGAATGGGTCCAGAGTAGAAAACATTGTCACCAGGAAACAAAAGATCAGGTCTCTCCACCCCCAATGGTCCTCTGCTCCCCACAGAGGGTGAAAATCAGGTCAGCTGGTTATTTTAGGTTCCCATCACAAAGAGACTGTTTGCCTGTTCTCAGGCACTTAATGGCCACAACCTTTCTCTCTAGAAACATCAATGACACACATCGGGGTCAGCCTTGACAGCGGTTCCTGCAGGGACTAGAATACTGAGCTGGAGGGCAGGGTGGCAGACCTCTTCCATGACCCTTTGAAGGGGGACCTACCAGGGGAGTAGCTCACATCTGCAACACTGCCCCGGGTTCCCCTATATGTGGGCGAGGTCCAGGAGGATGTTCCTTCGGGAAGGAAGTCAGGGAAGCCAGATAGTAGCGGAGCAGGCGTGGTTTCTGGGAACTGAGGCTGGCCTGCATCCCTCCCTCCTCCTTCTCGGCATTCCTGCAGCCTGACGGCGCAGCCCCACTGGAGAAAGAGGCCCGGGCCTGCTCCTGGACAGGAGACTCAGCAAACGCTGAAGTCACAGTTTGAGGACTGCATTGCACACACACAAATGCACGAATTTCTTAAGAGGACCGACCATCCGAGAGGAAAGAATTTAGGCATCTCTGTTGAGCCCTTATTCCACGGGATTGTTACTGATGGATTTGTTTTATGCTGGAAAGAATGAGGAAGGAATATGTTCTGACCACTGGACCAGTTAGGGACTGTAAGTGCCTGGCCCTTTGCTGACCTTTGTTCTAGAGTTCTGAGCACTTCCTTTAGGTCAGAGATCGGTTCAGACACTAGGGTCAACGAGGGGTGTGTAACAGTGAGTGGGTAGGGAAGACAAAAGTAATCCTGGAGCCCTTTGGAAAAAGCCGAGAAATCTTGGGGCTGCCTGGGGAAGAAAGGACATGCTTAATGTAAGGTATTCTGTGGGAATTACAAAATCAAGAGCACTATAACTTATAGGGAGACCCCTATTTTATAACCACTGGTCTGAGCATTGTGGAGGATCATAAACACATTTCTAGGCCACCTCCCAAGAGGCCCATGGTGCTGCCAGAGAGAGCAGCTGAACACACTGTGAATTATGAGAACACTGGTTATTATAGCTGACACTGTCACCCCCTCACCAGCCCCTGTCCTTTGTCTTATTTTATTGGCTCACATCTAATGAACACTCTGGGCCAGATGCTGAGTATTTTGCAAGCACTGTTTGCTCTGTTAGATGGCTTCTGGTATTGCCCCCATTTTGCAGATGAGGAAACCGAGGCTTAGGGAAACTAATGCGACACAGTTGGGAAATAGATGAAATCAAGAATCAAACGTGGGGCGGTCTAATTTCATTCTATTTCTTTAGCACTGTACAACTGAGCTGTATCCCAGCTCTAATTTAGAATTAATTCTTATGTGACATGTTGTATTTCCATTAACTGCAATGGAGTACATCCTAGCCCCCATGCAATGCCTGAAAGAATAAGGGGTCCTGTTGCTAAAACTTCTTCCCAGGAGGAGAAGCACATAAACAACATTGGCCCCTCCTAGGGCTCCAATGAGAAACTAGAGAACCCATGAGTTTATTGGGCTTCCTATAGAGCACAGGCAAGGAGTCACAGGAGTGTGGGTGCTGCTCCCAGCAACAGGCTGTACCTGAAAAGACTTTAACCAGCAGGGATGAGGGCTCCACCCCATATACTAGCCTCTCCCAGCCATGTACAGTTAAGGCACAGTTGCATAAAACAGGTAGTAGCAACTGGGTACTCAAAGCGAGGTTCTTGTGACCCTCCCTCCCATCCTGTTGTCAACAAGCTCCACTGAGATGATTTTTGTCCAAAAGGGTGCAGCTGGAGTCTCTCCAAGATGGCAGTGCTTGGCTCAGGGGTGAGGGGTAGTGGGGGACAGTCACCCACAACTGGTCCAATCAAGAAAAAGGAAACTACTCGGAGAAGTCCTCAAAATAGATGGAGTTTAATGTCAAGAAGTGGTGGTAGAAAAGCCGAGAAGCCCACAGGAGGCAGCGAGACAGTCTGCAAAGTGGAAACAGCAGGGAGCTACCGGTCCAGCCTATGTGCAGAGGGATCTTAGCCTGCCTGGGCTGCTGTAATAACCTAACCTAAACAAACGGGATGGCCCAGACACTGGCGATTTATTTCTCAAAGCTCTGGAGTCTGGAAATCCAAGATCAAGGTCTCAGCAAGGTTTTATTCTGAGGTCCCTTCCCTTGGCAGATCCATAGCATGGAGTGACTTCTCTGTGTAGATGCACTGAGGGCTTGCCAATAAGCTCTCTGCTATCTCTTGTTTTTAAATTTAAAAGGGAATTTCTTCTAGGTGTTGGTTTTTCATGACAGAGTCTCATGCAGCCCAAGCTGGCCTTGGACTTGCTATATTGCTGAGGTTAACCTTGAACTCCTGATCCCCACACCCCCTTTTTTTCTCCTCCCCTATTGCAGCCTTGGCTGGCTTGGAACTTGTTATATAGACCAGACTGGTCTTGAACTTGCAGTGATCCTCCTGCCTCTGCTTCCTGGATGCTGAGGGCATTTGCTTTTCATTGCATTCTTGACTCCTGCTTTATCATCACGTGTCCTTAGATAGTAGGCCTGGATGTTGCTTGGGATTCAGTTGACTTTAGGGTGCAAGTATTCCAGGGCACACCCACTTAAACAATTTCATGTGAGCACATAATCGAGGACTGAAAACTGTTCAAAAAGAACCTGTAGAGAGATTTGGTCTTAATCAGCGACCCATCTGCCTTGGGGTGGAGTAGGAGGAAATCTACCCCAGTGCTGGCTCCAAAGTCTAGTTGTACCAATTACCACAGGATTTTGAAGTTCAAATACATGCAGGGGTCATAGTCAGCAGGATAACAGCAAGTTCAAGATCAGTCTGGTCTACATAACAAGTTCCAGGCCAGCCAAGGCTATAATATTGTGTGTGTGTGTGTGTGTGTGTGTGTGTTGGGGGAGGATCAGGAGGACTTCAAGGTCATCTTCAGCAATATATCAATTAGTAGGGGTGGGGTGGGGACAATAAAGACATTTTAGTCCGGAGTCAGCAAGGCTACATCCAGGGAGGAGACTTTGAGAACTGGAGAATCTCTTACGTTTTTTTAAACAGCTGAGCAGAGCTGGTGTGGCAGCAAGCTTGCAATTCCAGCACTTAGAAAACTGAGACAGGAGGATGACTATAAGTTTGAGGACAGCCTAGGCTATACAGTTCCTGGCCAAGCTGGATGACACAGCAAAACCATGTTTCATAACAAACCCCCCAAGTAATTAAAATAACATAAAAGGTGCAGCTGCTGGTCAGCTCCAGGCTGTTGCTACTATGTGAAGGGAGGGAGGGGTGTTTTTGTTTTCCTGTTGGTTTTAGTTACAGGTCAACTTTTTATGTGAAATTTACTAGTTTTAAATACTGACAACTAGCACTGTGAAGGCCAAGGAAAACCATTTTGAAGGCTGTTTGGGGTCACCCGTTGGAGTGAGATAGGCAATGAAGGTAGGTAAAGATCTTGGATAAGAGAGGCGGTCTCTGAAGGAAGTGAGAAAAAGGGTCGAGGATGACAGGGGTGGGGGCAGGCCTGTGGACAGCTGCCCTCAGGAAGGGACACCGGGGAAGGACATGAACACAGGCACTTCGCAAGTTTTGGGATGGGTAACTTCACTCTATTTGCATCAAACCTTCAGGAGAATAGACTTTCAACACAGACACCTTGGCTGCCAGATCTACACTTTCCCTCTAGAGAACCGTGTTGTGAGCTTGGCTCCCACGAGGCTGGGTCACACCTGAGTTGTACTGAGTCTCCACCTTGCTCTGAGTCCAGATCGCCATCCGGTTTGCTGGATGTGGAGTCTGGAAAAACAAGTAATTCCAGATTCCGGTCTGAGTGGAAGGAAGACTGAGTCCCTGTTTATGGGCTCTGAAATCTGCAAAGTGGCTGTAAAATAACGCTCTCCACACAGGATTGTAGAGACTTACTCGGAAAAAATGAAGATAGCCAGGCAGTGTGGGCGCACACCTTTAATCCCAGCACTCGGGAGGCAGAGGCAGGTAGACCTCTCTGAGTTCGAGGCCAGCCTGACCTACATAGTGAGTTATAGGACAGCCAGGGCTATGTAGAGAAACTCAGTCTTGAAAAACCAAAAAGAAACAAAAAAGGACAAATAAATATAAAATAGTTAGTGCCTCATGTGCCTGACAGCCCACAGTCAGGCTGGGAACCCGCGTGACAGAAGGAGCTGAAGGAACTGACTTCTGCAGGTTGCCCTCTGACCCCCACGGACTCTGTGGCATAGGTACATTCACACACTCACACAAATACATGCATAGAAATATTTTAATTTTCAATTTCTTGGGGCCGGAGAGCTGGCTCAGCAGCTAAGGGTGTATACTGTTCCTACAGAGGACCTGAGTGTGGTTCCCAGCCCCCACGTTGGGCCACTCACAGCCGCCTGTAACTCGACCTCTAGGGAATCCAATTCTGCTTCTTGGCCTCTAAGGGCAACTGCATTCACAGAAATACACGCACACACAGGTACGCACATATATGCGTAATTAAAAGTAAAATAATCTTTAAAATGGCTTTTTTTTTTATTAGAAAATGATAGAGTGTCAGGTGGTGGTGGCTCATGCCTTTAATCCCAGCACTCGGGAGGCAGAGGCAGGAGAATCTCTGTGAGTTCGAGGTCAGTTTCTTGTAAGTTTGGTAGTCTGAGTTCATAACTCTCTCTCCACAGGTGTTTGGGATTTAACCCTTCACACAGAACTCGGGCGCCATTTCCCTCCCAATTTATACGGAGGACAGAGACAGCCCCAAAGCCTATGAGCAGGACTCAAGTGTCACAGTCTCCCTCATCACTGCTGCTAGGTGAATGACCCAGCGGTCAGCGTTCTCTGCTTTCTGACTGCAGATGCAATGTGACCGGCTACCTCGTGCTTCCCCAGCACTGTAGACTGTACTCTCCTCCTACCGTGAGCCAATACGAAGCCTTCTTTCTTTACATCGTTCTGTTGCAGAGAAGGAATACAAAGGGCCATGACCAGTAGTTATCTTGACAGTCGACCCAGGCTCACACCTGTTTCTTACTCTTAGCTGAGTGTTGGTTACCGTGCACATGAAGTTCAGAGCTCCTTCCTTAAACTGTTAATTATGCCTGATGGGCTTCATGTCTGGGGTTCAAGGATCAGACCAAAAGAATCTGACAGTAGTAGGCAATGCCAGCTCTTCCAGTCTGGCATTTAACTCCGGAAATGGACTACAAGCCTACAGGACCCCAGATACAGGTTCTGTGGGGTTTCCTGGCAGGAGACTCAGAGGCCCGGGAACCTAGTTCTCCCTGAGGCTCTGGTGGCAGGGAACAAAGATACCTGTGTTAAGAGCTGTGGTTTAGGAGGTAGCGGTGACATCACAGCTGACGTTTGGTACCTCCTGGCCCAGCAGCCCCTGGCTTTTAAATTAGTGAAGGTCTTCACTGACATGGTGCCCGCAGAGTACAGACACAGGAAGGTTGTGCTCCATAAATGTCAGCGATCGTTCTGTTAAAAAACAAAACAAAACAAAAACAAACAAACCCTTAGGGAAACCCATTGAGGGGCAGAGAAAGCCACAAGAAGCTTGGACTGTTTTTTTTTTGAAGGCCTATGGACAAACAGAGAGAGCTGGGGAGGTTTGAATCTTTGTTTTTAAGGGTTCTGAGCAAAGAGTAACAGGTAAGACATGGGTTTTAGAAAGTGGATTCTAGAAACCCTTTTCTTCAGAGCAGGTAGCCTGCCTGGAGTCCCTAGAATGACCACTAGAGGGAGTCCCGGGCCCAGAAGTGGCACTACGTCAGCCTGCTGAGGGGCGGCAGGTCCTGTGTTGGGGAAAATGTACAACGGGTGGCCTCGGCCCCTCTCACACGGCAGGCAGAAGTGGACTCGCTGGATTATCCGTGAGAGCAGGGAGAACAGTGATTTACTGTGGAAAGCTGATCCTGGTTGCGCTGCAGCCTTTCAGCCGAGCTTTCTTTTCATTCCATCGCCTGTGTCCAGGCCCCATGTGTAGGTACCCCATCGAGGCTTGCTAGGCTTGCAGAGGGCCTCAGGCACATGGGGCAGGCTAACGGGAAGATGAGTCTTAAGACAAGGCCTGCATAGATGGGAGAAGCAGGGTCAGGTCTTTTGGGAAGAGAATATTGGGGTCCTGAGGCAGAGGACAGGGATGTCAAGGGCATTGAGTAAGGACTTGGACTGGGTCTGTGGGGAGGGGTGTGACTAGAGGAGGGGGCATCTCCAAAGCGAGGACCTAAGAATGTGTCCTTTTACACTCATTCAGAAGCAAAAGGGTATTACACTATCACCTCGACCCATCACCTCCTCTCTCCTCTCTCCCCTTCTCCCTTTTCCCTTCCCTTGATCTCCACTCCCCTCTCTTCTCCTTCCCTTTGTTTTGCAATGCTGGGGATTTAAGCACAGGACCTCACCCAAGCTAAGCAAGAACTCTACCACTGAGCACCACCCCAGCCCAGCACTAGTCTTTGCATGCACCCTAACCAACATCCAGCACAAAGCCTAGCAGTTGGCAAGTTTGCCAATAAAAGCAATGGCTTCTCTTTCCCCACCTCCTGGTGTGAGAGCCAAGTCACCACCGTGCGTTTGTTTGAGGGCTCTGTTGTTTTAAGATCCAAAGTTCTTTGCTGGCCTCCCGACTTACGTCCTTACTTACCTACTTCCTTCCCATCCTGGGCCAGGTCTAGCTGCCAACCTAACAAAAAAAAACAGGAGTGCCGGCACTCAGCTTTAGAAACTAGATCACCCAAAGTGCTCTGGCGTCCTTCTCTTTGCCACTTGGATCATGGGTTCAAGGGAAGACAAATGCCACTTCATGAGGACACTGAGGCAACCCAGTGGAGAGGCCCACACAATGCAGAAGGCCTTTGCCAACAGTAGTAGTAGTCAGTAGTCCTGGCCCACTGAACTTCCAATGCCTCTAGCACCCCCCACCCCCCACAGCTTGAGAACTCTCTGGGGGGTGACCCTGACCCTCATACTCCACCTCTGTAGGGTGCTTCCTGACAGGTTTTCTCAAGAGACTATGGATTTCACATATGAGCCAGGTAAACTGCTCCCCAGGACAACAGTATCTTGAATATTTATCACTGGAATTCACTTAAGTGAGGCTGACTGGCCAGTTGCACAGCTAAGAATAACCATTATATTACAGGCTTCCAGAGGGCTCTCAGTAAAGAGCACATTCATTTCCTTCTTGGGTTTTCAACTAAGGAAGGGGGATAACAAGACGCTCGCACAGAAGGTGGACTAACACTTCTATTCTTGATAAGGGCCAGACAACAGGATGTGGTCATAGGTCTTCAGCCACCGAGCCTGCTACTACTGAACCCCAAATGTCAGGTAGCCTTACCCATGCAGCACCAAGATGCACCATGAGAAGGTGAGCTCATGCCTGAGAGACACGAAGTGTAGATCTGAGTCAAGGTTGCCTGGGTATTTGTCCCAAATCAAGAGTGAGGAAGCGCTTTTCCCTTCGCCATATCCACTAAGGGAGGAAGGAGCAATGAGATGGAAAGTTCCAGAAATTCTACTACTTAAACTTCCTTCACTGGGAGGAAATGTGAGGAGCTTTGCTGTAGTTTAATCTAAGTGGCCCCAAAAGGCCTTTGTGCTAAAGGCTTGCTCCCCATCGTGATGCTACTGGGGACTGTGGACCTTTAAGGAGTAGGACCTTCTGGGAGGTCTTTAGGTTATTGGGGTGTATGTTCAAAGGGGATTTTGAGACCCCCAGTCTCCTTTTCTATCTCTGCTCTGAGTTGAGGGCTTCTACTCCACAATATTTTGTCATGATGGGCATAGACCTGAAAGTGACAGACTCCAACCTCCAAAACTGTGAGCCCACATAAACCTTTCCTCTTTATAAGGCACTAGAGATGTTTGTTACAGTAACGGAAAGCTGAGCGTCATGAATGAGGAAGAAGAATGCTCTTTCAGATTCTTCCCTTCCACAAACAAGGTGGAGGGGGCACTTTCATGCACCTGCTACCTTTCTCCCCACAGGATTGATGCCCTTGTGGCTTCTCCATCTCTGCATCTAACAGCCATACAGCCACATTCTTCTGCCTCTCTCTGTGGTATTCTGGGAACTCTTGCTGACATGGTACTTCACAAGAGTAGGCCCCTGCTCAGGGCTCAACTGGCCACGTTGTGATGTTTCAAACCTGCCCGTTTAGTCATTGTTGTTTATTGTGGTACTAGGATGTGGTACTAGGGTACACGGGATGACGCCCGTGACCCCGAGTGTACCAGGTGGATGTCCCTCCAGTCAGTTACATCTGCACCCCATAAACTTGCTGCTTTGAAGGTAGGGATTTTGTGTTCTGGCTGTCTTCTCCCAAGCTGAGGTTTTGTTAGACTACCCATATCGTAGAACAGATTGCCTCTGTGGGAATAGCATACAGATGTGAATTCAGTTTTTAAAACTGAGACCTCAATAGGGAGGATCATTCTATTTTATGACTCAGACTAATTTTCTTTCTTTTCTTTTTCTTTTTTTTTCTTTTTTTTTTGGTTTTTCAAGACAGGATTTCTCTGTTGCTGTTGTAACTCTGACAGTCCTGGAACTCACTCTGTAGATCAGGCTGGCCTCGAACTCACAGAGATCCACCTGCCTCTGCCTCCAGAGTTCTGGGATTAAAGGTGTATGCCACTACTACCTGGATTCATTTTCCTTTTTGTTCTTTTCCGTCTTCTTCCTTCTCTTCTTCTTTTTGGAAGCAGTCTCTTTATAGCTCAGATTGGCTTGGAACTTGCAATCCTCCAGCCTCAGCCTTCCAAGTGCTATGATTAAAGGCATGTGCAACCACACCTGGCCTTTCCTAGAGTACATAATTGTACAAGCACTGGTAACTGGTTAGCAGAAAGTGAAAAATCTCATGATCCCTGTCACTCAGTGACAATATACACACCTATTCCTACTGTACAGTTAGTTATCTTGGGAGCTGCTTATGTTTCCTCTTCCTCCCTCTCCCCTTCTCTCTCTCTCAGAGCAAATGTAGATTAGTTGAAGAGAAGTAAGAAAGAATTCCCAAGAATGAGAGGGGTGCCAAGGGAGGAATACCCTATAACACTATCTTTAAGTTTTTAAAAAAATTATTTTGTGTGTGTGTGTGTGTGTGTGTGTGAGCACGCACGCGTGCAATTCATGACACTGCATGTGTGTGAAGGTCAGAGGACAATTTGCAGCAGTTGGTTCTCTCCTTCTACCACTTGGGTCCCAGGGATCAAACAAACTCAGAACATTCAGCTCGGAGCCAACTGCCTTCACGTGCTGAGCTATTTTGCCAGCCCCATATTTATTTCTGGTTATGATGGGAATTTGGTGAAGCTCTTTCAAAATCAAGCTAAAGGGCTGGCAGACCAAGCTAATGGCTGCAGATTCTTCCCACCCCAAGGAGCACGCCCTTTTGTGATGTGAATCTGGTGTTCATGTCATTGAGGGGTTATTTCCTTGTTCCTTTAAACTGGGCTGACTTTCGGCTTGCTGTGACCAGTAGACTGTATCAGATATGATGTGGGTGAAAGCCAGAGCCTCTACCTTCACAAGTTCTGGTGCTTCTGCTTTCATGGTCTTAGAATGCTGTCCTGGGGTCCCAGAGAAGCCAGTCTCACCACTGCATAGGAAGGACCACGCAGAGACCTATGCAATCTATTTGGCAGCTGTGTCCGTGGGCTCCTGAGAGCTCCTTCACTAATCTTCAGATTTGGAAAAATAAGCCGTCATTGCTTCCTGCAATGAAGCTCGAGATGGTTTGTTCTACAGCAAGGGGAGCTGAAATAGTTTCCATCACGATTAATCTCACACTCCTCAGGCCCCTTCATGTGCAGTACATTCACATGCATGTTAACTATATGCTGAAATATATTCACAGGAACACACATGGATTACTTTTTGTACAGCTGAACCACATTTATTTACCTCTTCCTTATTAATGGAGGTCTAGGTAATAGCTAATTTTTCATTACGATCGATCGTATTGCAATGACTATCCCTGGGCCTTCCTGTCTCCCTGCTCCAATCTATCCTGCCTACCAATGCATGGTAGAGAGACCTAGGGCCTTCTGGGTAATTGTGGGGCTTTGATCCTCTGGACTCCCCTGAGAAGATAACCCCTGCCCTCTTAAGAAAGTATAAAAATATAAATATAAGAATATAAAAAAATAGAAAAAGAGAAACATTTAGGCACAGTGACCACTGCACCCCTCTTCCTGGATATTGTCTCTCTGGGCTTTATTAAAAGGCTGAAGAAGACACACAGAATAGAGGGTGCTTACTTACGAGGGTAGTGATTCAGTCGCATGGCAGGGACACCAGGAAAGCTTATGGACCCAGTGCTCTTTCTTTGTGGCATAAGATTAACGAAGAGAATTTGCACCCATGTGTCACTCAATAGTCCCCAGAGAGCTCCATGCTGCCTGGGGGTGATTGAGGAGTGTGGGAGTCCATGATAGGGAGGAAGGTGGTGGGACCAGGCTCTGATTCCTGCAGGAGCATTTCTGCCAGAGGTGTGTAAGTGCTACATGGGGGCTGCTGACAGGGCGCTGTGTGTGCCTCCGTGTGGATGTGACCAAACTCAGGGATATGCTGCTGTTAAATGAAGCGAGGCATTTCCATGGCAACACATCTCTCTCTCCCAGCCAGATGCCAAGCCCTTAAATTATATTTTTCTGGCTGAAAGCACCTCAATTGCTTCTAGTCTCCAAAGCAATGGGACTGTGGGGACACCAGATGCCTCAACCTCATTTCCAACCTTCAGACAAAGCCTAGGGGGTGATATGTGGGGGCACAAAAGGGTTTAGTTTGGGGGAAAGGCCTGTAAGTAGCCATTAGTTAAGGGGCTGGACAGGCTCCGTGTCTATCATCTCCTGGACCAGTGATCTGGGCTTAATGTCTTCCAGCACTTCAGTGTAAAGGAGGATCTGCACAATGGATATGGACAGAGATGCCAATCATTTCTTCCACTAGTCAGCTTCTTTCTACCCATCTCTTGTCCTTCCTTTGATTTTGAAGAGTTAGGTCCTATGTGTCATCAAGCATCCCTGCCTCCTTGACCATAGGTAACTGGTCTAGGGCACACAGCTGACCCAAAAGTGGCCAAGCTGATTGTCTTCCATCAATTCAGGTCAGGGAAGCGGCAGCCCTGTGTAAGTAAAATCATCAGAGCTGCAGCGAGGCAGCAGACGGATGGCAGCTGACACCACAGAGGAAGTAGAGGAGGGGAAGAGGACAATTGTGTTCTGACATCCTTCCTGATTCTCCTTTGGGGGGGGGCTGGGTCTACTTCCTGCAGTTGGCTGTCTTCTGTTTGGTCTTGTGACATGCTCCCCAACTGGAGGCATGAGTGCTTGAGTGAGGTTCAGCTGGCGATGCCCACGGTGCCTCTTCTACCATCAGGACCACAGTAAATGACTCCCTCTCAACAAAGGAGGCTGCTTGAAAACCCGCAAACAAAATGATGCTGTTGTTCTCCCACAGCTGCTTATTTGCAAAGAGCTTTGTGGGATCAGCAAGACTATGATCGCTTTTCTTCATTTAATTGTGTTTTGCTAAGCAGCTACTATGTACTGCATACTGTTTTAAGATGTCAGGGAAGCAGCTAGCTCCAAATGCGGGAGCCTCTGGGGAGCTTATTCTCCGGAGGACACAAATAATGGGTACATAAAAGCTGTCAGAACAGACAGTGCTGTGGGCTATGAATACAGCAAACGCCTCTCAGGATATGAGTCATGCATAATTGTCATGTCAAGGTTAAAAGTGACCTCAAGGGTTGCCAGGTGCTTTTGTTTTCACAAGAGGGATGAAGCAATTTGGATAATAACTGTCCCTTGGCCCAAACAGTAGCAGAGTGAAACCAACTTTTGCTTGCTGTCAGCTTTTCCATCATTTGCCCTGGTAAGGTGGGCCTTCAGCTCTGGGTTAAAGTCTTTTCTATTGCACCTTGTGCCTGGCCCACGGTCACAGCCTTATGGTCATACAGGTGTTTCCCCCACTCCCTATGGAGGGCAGGAACACTGCCTGCCAACACTCACCTATCAGTGATCCCTTCACCAATGCTCAGAAGTCGCCTGAAGAATAAACACCAGGACCGGGTGCCTGATCAGCAGCCTGATGCTTTGATTATCTTTAGACAGCTCTTCTACACGAAACTCTGCCTGAGTTAGGAACAGGCGGTTAATGGCTCAGATACAACATACTGGCTTCAGAAACTCAGCAGGATGGTCCCCTCTTTCTCCATGGCTGAGCCTGAGGCCTCTCTGCTGAGTACCTCTTTAAAGCCAAAGAAGCAGAGCCCGTAGGTCCAATGTCCAGTGTTCTCAGAAGCGACCATGGCTGACCATGGGGGCCCATGGAAGCTCAAGGCCACTGGCAACTACAATGCAAACCCAATCTCATGCAATACCTAACTGGAGAGAGGGGTGCACAGTGTAGCCATGAACTGTACAAACACTTTCTGGTGTGCCCAAACAACAGAGCTCACCTCTCCTCCCTTTTATCTCCAACACAGGACTCACAGAAATGCAAAATCCTAGGGCTCTGTGGTCTTCAATGCTCTCTGCACAGCCATCTCCCCAGAATACAGTATTCCTTTTCAGGGTAGTACTGGGGTGGGAGGGGGGAATCACAAAATGGCTCAACCTCAAATGGGACTTACCTGTTGCCCTAGCAACCAAGCCCAGGATTGGTACTTGCATGAGGGAGGCAGACCAAGGCTGGTGGGCACAGCAAGGTGCTTGAGCAGCTTGGGATACACAAAACCAAGAGGCTGGTTGGTTCTCTTGTTGGATAGGTGGGACCATGAATTCTCCAGCCAGCCTGGCAAGGAACCAGAACTACAGCCTGTGTGGCAGCATCCTACATTGGTTTCTGTTTGCAACAGATGCCCAATTCAGATCTTATTTATACACACAGAATCAGGGTGGGTAGACTGAGGTTAGAAAAAGACAAATCTTGTTTTTACTCTTGTTACCGGATATATCTGTATCTATATTAATTTTAAGACAGGTCCTGATTACGTAGTCCAGACTAACTTTGTTACTTGCCACTTTTGCATTAGCCTCCAGAATGTTGGGATCACAGCTGTGAGCCACCACGCCTGAACCTCTGCACAGGATTCTTCGTAAGGTTTGCTATGCATAATTAAAAATACACATAGGTAAAACATGAATGTATTTTCACAAAAAAATCAGAGGACACAAAATATAGAGTGGAAAGTGCCTTCTACCACTTCCCAGTATCTCCTAACATGCATCTGGATGAATCTCTCCCGATACATTTCCAACATGTGGGCATTACACACAAAGCTTTTCACATACTCACTGGTTACGTACATATTTACATAGTGTAACAGCTTTGCATGTCCCTTTTTATACTATATTATTTTTCAGTTTTCACTAATTTATCTTTGCAGTCCTTTCATGTTAGTATATTCTTTTAAAGGAAGGGATGCATAGTTATTATTTTTAGTTTTTAAAAAATTGACTGTGTGTGTGCATGTGGGGTGCACATACTTTCCATCATATGGGTCCTGCTTGATGGCAGATGTCTTTCCACCTGCTCAGCCATTTCACTGATCCTGTTTTCAGTTGTTTTTTTCTTTTCCTTTTTTTTTTTTTTAGTTTTTTGAGACAGGGTCTTGCTTTGTGGGCCCAGATGGTCTAGAACCAGGCAGGCCTCAAACTTTCCACCCTCTTGCTTCTGCCTCTGGAGTGCTGGGATTACAGATGTGGGCCGCCACGTCCCACTCGGCATCAATGCTCTGTAGTGTGCGTGTACAATACTCTTATTAGTCTGCTTGGTTACCAACTTTGGGGCTGCTTCAGTTTTTCATTATTAGGATTGTCTTTTTATGCAGTATGAAGGTTCTATAGGGAAGAGACCTAAAAACTGCTGGGTTAATGTTTATGCCAGCACTGACAATGAGCTGCCATAGCAGTGGACCACTGCCTTTCCACAAACCCATGCCAACACTGGTCATCTAGTCAATGGATACCGAACAGCTATGTGCCAGGCATTGTTCTAGACATAGAACACATTTCTGCCTTGTGGCACTGATAGTCTAAGGAGGGAGACAATAATTATTATTTATCATATTGCCTTTACATGTATTATTTCGTAACCTATGCAGAATACAGAATGACCAAAGGAAGAATAAGGCCAAACAAAGGGCTGGATGGGAGTGAGAAGCCAAGAGAAATGAGGGGCCAGCTGGGGTGAGGATTTGTAGGTGACTGAAGACATTCTGCCTTGGACTCAGGGAGAAGAGGATATGACCTGCCTCAACTAGGGAAACAGGAAGGGGAGTCACGAATGGGAGGAGCCAGACAGGTAGCTATGGCAAGAATCAAGCTGAGAGGGCAGTGGCCTGGGACAGGGGACTGACAATGACTTGAAGAAGGGACCAGATTCTGAAAACTTTAAAGCCAAAGTAACATTTCTTGGGGAATTAGACACAGGGTAAAGGAGAGATAGCTCAGTAGGAAAAAATGCTCACCAGGCAAGCTTGACGACCCCAGATCTACACGGTGGAAGGAGAGATCCAACTCTCTCATGTTAAGTGTTGGAACTGCTACTAAAATTTAGCTATTACACTTTAAACTCTAGTAAATCATCTTACTTTAGAAAGAAATCCGATGTACCAGTGAAACCGAGAGGCAACACACCCCCTTACGGGGGGAGCTTGAGTTTGCACAGGTAGTTGATCAAAAGGATACTCAATAAAAAAGTACCATTGGGCTGACAACTAGCCTTCCGTTGCCCTTCCCACTGTACTCGTGAAGCTGGAGGGCCCGGATGAAGGGGTCTTTCCTGACCAGCTCCTCCAGCCTCTGGGGCCTGCTGAGATCAGTAGTCACTCCCAAGCTCCTTGCAGCCTCATTAACATTCTAATTTGCGTCAGTTAAATCCATCTAGGGTATTAGGGTTTTTTTTTTTTTCAACTCTAATAAACAGCCTTGAGATTAAGGGGAAGGGATAAGACCAGCTTATCTTAGTGGAAAAGGAACTAAGAAAATTGGAACACGGGAAAGCTAAATCTTGCTGAGTCTGCTTGGTTTAGCAATATAGTTGTGTCTCACAAAGGCCTTGGGACCATTCTAGGGAAAACCAGATGTGGGCTGAACATGGCACCAGGCAAGAAGCTTTACTGAAACAGGCAGAACACATGGAGGACCCAGTTAATCATGTGGTCTCCCTGCTTCTACAAGTGGACACACTTTGACATCTTAATTATCACTTCTAGGAATCAAGCAATAATCAGAGTTGCCCAGCAAGGTTTTTTGTGTAAAATCCTAAGACCTGGAGAGGCTGTCAGACTGCGCAGGGAAGACATCTATAAAGGACACTTGAGTATGACTCTTCAGCCTTATCCACCCCCTTCAAACAATTCCCTTCAGAGAGACCATCACAAAAATCGAGAACATGTCTTTTCTATGCACATACCCACCTAAAGACATTGTGTGTATGGGTGCTTTGTCTTATGTCTATGCATCACATTTGTGCCCACTGCCCTCAGAGGCAAGGTGTGGGATCCTCTGGATCAGGTGTTCCAGAAGATTGTGAGCTGCCATGTGGTGCTGGAATTGAACCCAGGTCCTCTGCAAGAGCAGGCAGTGCTTTCTCAACTGCTCAGTCATTTCTTCAGCCCTTTAAAAAATGCTTTTAATAGAGTGCACAGTAAGTCAATCTCATTACTTAACATATTAAGCATTTTCCCCAACTGTTCATTTTTTCCAATTGTACTTTTTGAGTTTGTTTATTTCAAGACAAGGTCTCACTATGTAGCTCCAGTTGTCCTGGAATTCACTATGTCAACTGCCTGCCCCTGCTTCTCAAGTGCTGAGATTAGTACAACTGGCACAATACTGGTACTTTCAAGCATAATTAAACAAGTCCTTTTTTGCTAGACACTGCTGTTGTACCTAGATTTGCATTCTCAATTTCAGACTGAGGTAGAATTGACAGGTTTAAGAGTTATGCTTTTCATGTTAGAGACAGCTCATTGGTTTTACTGTTCTTCCAGAGCTTGACTTCCAGCACTCACATGGTGGCTCACAAATCCCTGGGAATCCTCTTCTGGCTTTCACAAGCAAGTGGTAAACGGACATATATGCAGGCAAAACAGCACACACATAAAATACATAAAATTAAGTTTCCACCTTTTATATTAATAAAATTTTATTTACTTTTTTATAAGAATGGATTTTAAAAGATTTTTAATGTAAATCAGAAGTACAGGGAAGCAAAAGTGTTCACATCTTGTTGAATAGTTTCTTTAAAGATATGTAAACAGGGACACCAGGAACATACATACAGGCAAAACACCGAACAAGAAATTTAAATAAAGATTAAGAAATATGTAACATTCTATACAAAATGTTGCTTTGCATAATGATCAGATTTTCTCTTAAATACAGTATAAATAGTTCCCCATTTTTCTACTGTCCTTGAAAAGGCGACTAGTTTTCTGTATCTGGGTATAGCAGGTCAGGCTTGTGGGAAGAGGGGGGGACTCCAGGAAGGGAGTTTTGCCTACTCACAGAAGGAGCTTCAGAACCCTTTGTGGAGAAACATGAATCTGATCAGCTGGACATGGGATTAGTTTCAAATCTTCACTCTGATGACTTTTGTAGACTCAATTCTCAGAAGTGAAATTTACAGGACCCAAGGATACATCTCTGAGAACATTCAGAATGATCACATAATTTCTCAAACGGTATCCAAGGAAAAGAGGACACAATCTGGGACTACATTCCCAATACAAACCCAAGAGGCCAGCACTCGACATCCTGACCAGAGTACTACGGTGCAGCTTCCCTAGACCGACTGTCCCTGCATTGGCATCATATACCAATTATATGTCTATGCTACACTCTAATTTTAGCCTTTGCTAAGTGACAAAAGTGCTTAATTAAAAACAGTGCTTTGCACTGGCTCTTTCCTTACTGTCAGGCTTGGGGCTCCTTCTTCAGGCCTAGTTTTCAGGAGGCCAGACTTTTATCTGGTATAGATTGCATCTTTTAGGTGTGTAGCAACATTCTAACCTTGCCCACACATATAATCTTTTAACTCAAAGGGATTTGCTCCCAAAGTCTTTAAAAAATTATTTTTATTTGATGTTTTGAGTGTCTTGCCTCATGTATGTATGTGTGTCACATGTGTGCCTGGGGACCAGAGGCCAGAAGAGGGTGTTGGATCCCCTGGATCTGGAGTTACAGATGATTGTGAGCTGCTGGGAACTGAATCTAGGTCCTCTGCAAGAGCAGCAAGTGCTCTTAACCTCGTGGGTCATCTCTCTAGCCACCCCTCCTCCAAGAAGTTAATTCTGTATGCTCGAACTTCCTAGAGTTCTGTGTCATAGCATATTCTTATGGTCCCTGCCCATAGCCCCACAATTCATACCACTTAGAAATAGCTCACAGACAGCGAAGAAACTGGACCTGGTTGTAGTTTGTTGACCAGTAACTTATTTGAGCATGCTCCTCTCTATAGGAGCTTAGGATGGAGACAAGTCCCTGCTCTTGGCTAGCCTATTCCCACTTGCTCCTAAATACAGGCCAACGCCTTTACCTGATACTCTAAAGCTTCTGTTTTAATGGTAAGGATTAACTTTTTGTTGGTTTACCAAATGACAGCTTGTTGGTTTCAGGTGGATCACATTTAATAAACATCAAAGAAAACGTAAGGAAATTTCCCCAAGGGCAAGGTACATAAAAATTTCCCACCATGTACTAAGTTTAGAACCCAGCTTACACATAAGTGATTTGTATTAATTTTAGTTCCTTACAGAAAATGCTACACCTGCTGTTACCCTATGAACTCAATCAAGTAGAGAAAAATAGAAGGGATAGGACAGGGTTGAGATGGAATTCAGCAAATCACAGTGCAGACAGCGGGCATCAGAATGGTGCCAGTCAGTCCAGTCTCCCACACTTAACAGGTACACCCTGTTTCTAGAAAGGAGCACCACACTCTTTTACTACCATACTCCCTCCAATGAGATGACATTAAATTTGCAGCATCAGAAAAGACAGTAGTGACTGAACTGTCAGGACATGTTTTTCCTGTGACAGCCACAATTTTTAGGGAAAAAACAGCCAGAAGTTTCAATAGCATGAACAACACAGCAAATAAAATGAGAAAAAAAGTGATTCCCTGATACACTAACCCAAAGACAGATACAGATCTCTAATTTAAAATGGAGTAAACATTCATGGAGAAACCAGTTAGCAAAATACCCTAGAGACTTTCTCACGTAGCTCAGGCTGGCCTGAGCTGAGGATGACTTGAACTTCTGATCCACTACTCCTGGAGTGCTGGGGTAACAGGAGTGCACCTGATTTATGTGGTACTGGGTATTGAACCCAGGGCTTGGTATATGCTAGGCACGTGCTCTACCAATGAAGTGACAACCAGTGCTCCTAAGGGACACTTTAATTCCGTTGTCTTCATGTGAGAGCAGAGAAGAGTGAAGAGTTCAAAGAATTTGATGACTAAGAGTCAGGATTCTGGTGGCTGGTTCACAAATTACATTTTGCTGGGAGGAAGACACTACATTTCCTATTAGCAAACTTTGAGGCATTAACACCCACAGACATATGTACTCACTTTTTCCTCCCTCAGAGATAACAGCAGAGGCTGAGAAGTCTGTGTGAATCATTGTACTGATGCAGTATGACAAAGACACATTCCTGCTTGTATCGAGCTAGAACTGGACTCTGTAAACACTTCTCTGAGCAACCTTTAATCAGTTTACTCTCCAGGATGGGCCCAAGGCAGCAGCAGGATGGATGACTTCTTTGCCGCCCCTGAGTGTGGCTTGTCTTGGGGCTAGAGTGCATGGCAACAGAAGCCTGCCTGAGTAAAAGAAATGTAACCTCTAAGCCCTAGCTGTCAGCATTTAACCTCGCCCGTTTTACTGGGCTGCTCTGGTCACCCAGGTGGCACAAACCATCTGTAGCAATGTCTCTTTTTGTCTCCTCCATGGGTTCTAGAGGGAAGTCTTGGTCTGTGGCCAGTACTTGTCGGACAGTCATATTAACTCGAGCAGTTTTCAGATAGTTGGCACAGACCTGCCAGTCCTCCACAGAACAGGGCTCAACCAGTGAATTGGTAGGGAGGGCGGCTGGAAGGGGTGTCTCCAGGCAGTGAGGCAGGCATTCTCCATCAGGATGTGGAAGGACTCGAGGGACTGCATGGTTTAACAGGCGGCTAAAACCGGACATTACCATGATGTCACCACTGTGCATAAACATGGCTGTGGGGGCTTCATCTCTTTTGAGACCACCAAGGAGAAAGATTGCAGACTGTCCAAAGCTAAAAAAATAAAAATAAAAAAAAATTAAAGTAAAAATAGGTTTCTATTATGAGTTATACTTGTGAAAGTTACTGCCAACTGCATTCTTTTATTCATTTCTGATTGACACTGTTTCCAAGTCCTTACATTTATTTACTTAATTTGCCATAGTGTGGAGGTCAGAGAACAGCTCACAGGAGTCAGTTCTCTTTGTCACATGGCTCTCAGTGACTGAACTTAGCTTGAGTTGGTGGCATGTGCCTTTACCTGCTGAACCACATCCTGATCTTTATTTACTTTTGATCTGTATGCATCTGTGTGGAGGCCAAATGTTAATGCTGGTGCCCTCCACAACTGCTCTTCCAACTTTTCCTTTTAAACTTGTATTTATGTGTATAGGTGTTTTGCCCACATGTATGTCTGTACATGTTTTGTGTCTAGTGCCCTTAAGGCCAGAATAAGGCTAGAACAGGGAACAGATCGCCAGGACTGGAGTTACAGATGCTTGTCACCCACCATGTGGGTGCTGAGAATCAAACCCAGTCATCTAGAAGAGCAGCAAGTACTTTTAACCACTAAACCATCTCTCCAGCTCTGCATCTTTTAATTTTATACTTTATTTTCTCTGTTTATCTACCAGAAATATGTGCTACGGAGCACATGTGGAGGTCAGAGGACATTTAGGAGTTCTTTCCTACTGTGGGCTCTGGGCATCAAATTCAGGCTATCAGGCTTGTTAGGGAAGTGCTTTTGCTCACTGAGCCATTTTGCTGACCCCATTTTATTATTACCTTTTGAAAATTACATCTATTCATTCATTCATTCACTCATTCACTTTTTGTGGGGCACATTTTTGCCATGTTTATGTGACAGGATAACTCCTGGAGTTGTTCTCTCCTTTCACCACGTGGGTCCCAAGACTGAATTTGGGCCAGCAGACTTGCTCCAAATGCCTTTATCTCATGAGTCACCTCATAGGCCTCACTGTACTGTTTTTTAAGACAGGATCTCTCACCAAACCCGGAACCCCACATTCTGTCCCCATTGTCTGTCCATCTCCAACCAGCACTAGAATTACAGGCATGCACTACTACTATATGTGCCTGGAATTTTCCATATGTTCTAGGAGTCTGAATTCAGGCCCTCATGCTCGTGCAGCAGATTCCTTAACCAAGTGAGCATCTCCTCAGCCCACAAGTCTTCACTTTTAAACTATTCAGGCTTGTGTTTCCAAATGACCAACCTATGACCTGTTCCCCACACATTATTATGACAGAGCACATTCCTGCTGCAAAATAAATGTGAGGCAGCAGATATCCACAGCAACTGAGCTTCAACATCATCCAAGTTCTATTGCTGCGTCACATCTCTTCTGTTAAAATTCCACACTTTAATAAAATCAGTAGTCATTAATATGTTTATAATTCCTTCATTTTTAAGACAATTAACAAAAGGTCCTTTTATTGTTGAGATTCTGTATACTCTGCATATACTAAAACTTCTGTTTAGGGGGAAGGAGAGAGTCAACTACTCAGGCTTTGTGTTTTACTCTGTATTTTGTTTCACTTTTCCAAAAATGCTGGTTTTACTTGTTTAATGGCTTCTAACTTGCTTATTACACATAGCAACAACAGTACCTCTCACTATAAAAGTGAAATCTTTACTAATTTTAGCTTAAAAATGTCTTAAGGGGAAAAAAAAGTAATAATCTGAAATGCCTGGAATTAAGTTACCTGAAGGACAGCAAAGGTTTGGAGTGATCTAGTTCAGATCTGTCCACATGGATCCCCAGTGTGGAGTCTAGGCGGTAGTAATTCAGGATGCCTGCTTCTGCTTGGAAACCCTGAAATCCACAGGCAGCAGCAACTTGCTCTGAGAGGAAAGCCAGGTCAGAAGGGAAAGGTGTATAATGATCTGCTGAGTATTTCTTTGGTAAAAGCAGAGGAAAATAAGAAAAATAAAAAATGATCTCAGAACATAGGAAACTGTGGCATAAAATCCTTTAACTTACTAACTACTACTAACACAGGTGCCTATCTATTGAGCTCCCCAGCCCCTTTCTTTCCTGAGATAGGTTCTTGCAATGCAGCCCTAGCCGACCTGGAGTCTTCAACTTGCAGCAATCCTTCTGACTTTGTCCTTTTTCCCCGCTTTGGGACAGGGTTTCTTTGTGTAACATTGCTGGCTATTCTGGAACTCATTCTGTAGAACAGGCTAGCCTCAAACTCACAGAGTCTCTGCCTTCTGAGTGCTAGGATTACAGGTGTGTGACACGATGCCTGGCTGGGTATCTATCCATTCTTGAATCATATTGAAATCTAATAACCCACAGCATGACATGCACTGTACAAGGCAGTGGTAAGTCACACAAATTCACACCATATGGCATACCTATACAAAGCAACTCTATTACTCTAGTATACTTGAATCCTAAAGCAGGATATTTCTCTTAGGTTAAAGGCAACTCAGAACTGCCATGGTCAAGAGAGCCTAAGGAAAACAAGATGATTAATGTAAAATAGTACCTTGAATGAAACTCTGGAACAGAAAAGGGTGTTAGTTAAAAACTAAGGAAATCTGAGTTGGGTGGTGGTGGCAAATACCTTACTGTCCCAGTTATAATGGTAGCCAAGGGTAACCCATCGCAGTCTCTCTAATAAACTTCGGGGTCTCCGTTTATTTACTTCTTTAGACCTGGCAAAGATTGTAAATGAGAGAATTTAGTCATCTAATGGCAGCAACAACCCTTTCTATGCATTTAGTCTAAGCTATTAGCCAACGCTTTATAAGAGAAATGAAAACAGACAAACTAGTTAACTGAGAACAATACAAAAGTTAAGAGTTTCCAATTTCTAGTCTTTAGCTATAAATCTGCTGAATGGGAGCAACTCTCTTCATTTTGTGTGTTGTATAGAGGCTGGAGGTCAATACCAGATGTCTTCCTTTATTGCTCTCCACCTTACTTTTTCAGACAGGGTCTCTCAGAATGTGGAGTTCACAATTCAGCTTGACTGTCTGCCAGTCTCCATCTCTCCAATGCTGGAATTTCAAGTGTGCACCTGCTGCACCTGGCCTTTTATGTGGGTCCTGAGAACTGAACTTATACTTATTTGGCACTGACTTTACTGGCTGACTAAGTCTTTAGCATATCAATAATGATAAAACTAGAGTGTCTGTGTGTGGGATACAACAAAGATGTCTTTACCTGTCAATGGAAGCTACATCAAGAGCACTATGGTCAATGGCAAATACAGCTGAGTATTTTCAATTTGGTTTAACAATGAGGCATGATTAATCACAGTTATCACTGTGCCTATAATGATGGTACTGTAGTTTCCCAGAATTGCAGTTTGGCAAATACAGTATATAATCAAAAATGACTGGTTTAACATGACTTCCTCAGCCTGACATAACACAGCTTAGATAGCCAAGGCTTAGCCAACAAGGCACGGACAAAATTCCTTTCTGTCACTCCACTGTTCATACTATAGGAGGCTTCTATGAAACAGAAGGGGCTTTTCTGCTATTAATTTTTTAAATCAAATCTACATTAATTAGTTAAAATTTATTTTTTCTTAAATAGAAAGTACATTTGGTTAGATATTTAAATATCTAAAATATAAGGAATGTTAATTCTACTCATTTAAAATTTTCTCTATGTCATTTATATCACTATTAATAAAATATAGATCCCACCCTAATACTAACTATTAAAACGAACAAGATTAGACCCAGGTATGGGAGCTTAAGCTTGTAACCTCAGCATCTGAGAGGCTGAAGGCAGGGGAGCGCTTCCAGTCTGAGTCATCATGGCCTATTATAGTGAGTTTCTAGGACAGAGTCAGTAAGAAAGACCTTCTTGAGAGAAATAAAACCAAAATAAAATGGATCTGATTCCTTTAGACTTTCTGTTTTGACAAGAAGTGACACATACAGGAGAAGGAAACTCAAGGCAGTGACATATAGTACTAAGTTGAATAGCATGGACCTTGAAGGGTGCTAGAAATAAGAAAAAGAAGATCTCAAATATAGGTGTCTAGTCAGGTAAGCCTTCAGAGTGTTCACGCCCTCACAGAATGGCCAGTGTTGCAACAGACTGACACAGCAGGCAATCAAGGAACAGAGCAAGAGTGAGGAGGGCCCACACAGTAAGTACTATTCATCTTAGAATAGAGGCTATCTGTCCCCAGAGTTCACATTTGTAGGAGGATAATGGCGTAGACATATACCAAGAATAGTAGGTAAGAGGATGAACAAAATACTGACTTATTTAGCAAAGGTGTGCAGAAAAGAGACATAGACAACCAAAATATTAACCTTTCAAAAGAAGACCTGCTTACAAAGACCACTTTTGGCAGGAACCTGAATCTGAATTCTAGGAGGTTCCTTTAACTGGCAAGAAGCCTACAAGGTTAACAAGGCAAGTCACTGTGCCTTGACTGTTCACAAAAGCAGTATAGTTTTATGCTCAAGGCTTTGCTTCCTTTTTGGAGTCTGGAAGTCGTTACGTGCCAGGCAGTGACCTCTGATGTGACCAGCCCCTGCAGGAAGCAGGCAGTGAGCCTCCCCACAGATGTCAGATTTTGTCAGTCACTCCTGTGAGAACTGAGCACAAACTTGTGACTTCATTTGGAGGAGACTTTAGCTCTATTTGTCCTTACCCTTCACTTTCGCTGTGATACACTTCATCTGAGTATAACTATACATCAACAACCTTGATTCTTGGTGACTGGGTGTGGTCTTGGGGAGATGCGTAATAATTGAGGGGGAATCATATATAAGCCTTGGCCAATGACTGCCATTAGCTGACATAAACATTTATAATACGAATAAGAATTATACTACTTAAGCTGGTTTAGTGGCACACACCTTTAATCCTAGCACTCTGGAGGCAAAGGCAGGTGAATGAATCTCTTGAGTCAAGGCCAGACTGGTCTACAGTGAGTTCAAGGATACCCAGGGCTACACAGAGAAACCCTGTCTTGAAAAACCAAAAAGAATTATTTACTACTTAATATTTTTGTATATAAAACAAACAAACAAAAGGCAATGCATCACTAAAATACTAAGTATCACTTTTTATTTAGCTAAAGGTACAAATAAAAGACTTCCTTAGTGTTCTCCTCCAAAGAACATACTCTATTTTAGTATCCTGAAAATGAAATAAACGATTGATTTCTAGAGTTATGGATTTTGCAGTTCTGGTAACTTTTGCACTTAATTCCTTATTCTTTCATTTTTTTTTTTGGCTCATTTATTTATTGGTGATTTATAGATATTCAAGGAGGATGACATTAAGAGTGTTAAGACTGGAATTGAGATTGTTGTTTTTATTTTGTGAGTCGGGGTCTTACTATGTAGCTCTAGCTGGCCTGGACTGACTAGGTAGACTAGGATGGCTTCCAACTCAAGCAATCTGCCTGCCTCTGCCTCATAAGTGCTGGGATTAGTGCAACACTGTTCTTAGATTGGAATAAAGAGCCACTGGCATCTAATCTAACTTTAAATCTTTATCCAATTACCCCAAGTAATTTTCAATGTTTTCAAAAATGCATGGCCCTAATTATTGGTTTTTATAGCAGAAATACGCTATGTTTTCTGCTCTGGAGCCTCCTCCAGGCACTAGTAAGATGATGGATGGGTGGGCTGGCCACCCTCTCCCCTGGTCAATGTGCTCGCACAGGAGTTTGCTGTTTCTGTCATGGTTAAGTGCTTTATGTAAGTGTAGGCATTTTTCTCAGCAACCATGTTATAGCATTGCTTTCAAGTGAACCCTAACTGTGTGGAAACTGTTTTGTCCAGTCTGCAGTGGGCAATCTGGGCCCCCTAAACAAGCACTGCATTTTCTTTTTGGCTACAAAAAAGTAGTGAATCACTGGAAAGCCACCAACCTATGACAGCACCCTACTGTAAGTTGTTTTCATTTTCATTTTCAAGTTGTGGCAATTGTCTTTCATAACTATTTCCTCAGAGACTACAGCTTTCTTCCATCCTTCCTTCCCATTCTTTCATTTTCATTCATTGAACCTGATATTTTTCTAAAAATTTTTTAGATTAATTTTACACATATACATGTTTTGCCTGCATGTACATGTACTATGTGTACACCTGGTACCCATGGAGGTCAGAGGTGTCAGATACCCTGGAAATGAATTTATGGATGGTTGTGAACTACCATATGGGTACTGAATTGAACCTGGGTCCTCTGGAAGAGCAGCAGTGCTCTCTACTACTGAGCTGTCACGTAAGTCCTATCTGAACCTGATCTTTATTTCCTGTCCCTAGAGCTATGTTCTTTCAGTATGAGAATTTCCAGTTTTCTCAACCTGAATCTCTTAATTACAACTGCATATTCAAGGTTACTTTAATTGCTAACATCCATTTGCCTTACTTAATCATCCAGCTTCCAATCTACACCTTTATGTACTTCAGGTTCTCAGTTTTGTCAATGAAAAACACAATCAAATGATGCAGTAAAACACATCTTTTCTTGTTCCCACCTCTACTGGGCTCACATTACTCTAACCAGCTTTCTTCCTGGTTCCTATACCCATACTCTATCCTGGTACCCTGATAACCTTGTAAGCCTTTCTCCATTGAAGATCTTCACATATATTCAAGCTACCCTCTGAGCCTTGTTTCCTCTTCTGCTTTTAATAATGTGCATGTGTAAGGATGAGCATAGGTGTCTTTGGAGGTCAGGTGTTGATTCCCCCTGTAGAATTTGGTCCTAGTCCATCCACCATGCCCATTTCCTCTTTTGTCTACTCTACCTGTGACTTCCAGGAAGCATTTTCTATAAATGATTCCGACCTTCCCATGAAAGTGACCATTCTCACGATAATGTACAAACTCTAAACTTGTATCTGTCAACTTCTCTATTTAAATGTCTTTACAAAACTTTTACAAAAATCGTAGATGACAGGAACTTTTTTTTTTTTTTAGAACTGAAATAAAAAAACAGGTTAAATATCATCACTTTGCAGCACAAAAACTGTAAGATGATAGAAACAGAATGTTGGAGTACTGCAATTCACCCAGCTACTGATTAAGCTGGTTAGAACTTGCATGAACTCCAATTACTCTTGCATACGCTGTCCCCCATGCCTGGCCATTGAGTAGAGTCAGACAAGGTCTACGGATATGCCGAGAAATGTTTCCTATCTCCTTTTATTCTCTATCACTCTGATGTACGCACCCTGTGCTCTAGTTCACAGAACATACTGTCTTAAATATCTCATCTCTCCACAGGCTGATTAATACTCCTAGACAGACTATTTATTCTTTGGAATGGCAAATCCCTAATCTTTTCTGAAGAATAGTTGGAAGTTTAGAGAGAGGGAGAGACAGAGGGAAAAATAGATCAAAAGATATAATTATAAAATATTGTATAAAAAATCACTTGGATACCTTCACCCTGTTTAGAAGAATTATTTCCTCCTGTGCTCCCCCAATGTTTTCCTAACCACTATTATAACATCTCTCAGCTCTATTATAATTACTCCTGTAGGTAATCCCTGGGATAGACCACTCATTTTTGAGTACAAGAAGTGTCCTATTAATTAAGCTCATGTCTCCAATGTGTAGCATCATGCCTGGTACCCATCCAATGAGCATTTGTGGAATGAATGCTTAAACACCAAGATTCAAACATTAGTTCTTCCACGAACAACTGACCCATCGTAAAAGAGCTAGCAGTAGCACTCCATGTAGAACAGAGGTACTTTCTGTGATATTTTTTCCTACAAGTCTATAAAGGAACACACTTTACAAAAATGCCTGAAGCTGAACTAAAAACAGATCATGTGATGATGAATGTGGATGAACTCGGTTTCTAAGCTACGATAAGAATCTTTAAAACAGATCTCAGTTTAAAGTAATTGTTCAGTTATCTGTCCAAATATTCTTGGAGGAATGAAAAGAACCATGCTGTGTAGAAACTAGGGGAAAACAAAACCAAAAACCAGCACAGCCACTTTGACATTATTGTCTAAAACAGTTTCCTCAAGAATCTGAGGATCGTCCCCTGGCTGTTAGGACTTACCTCAGGAACTCTTTGCTCTGTTCCCAGAGACTTTGGGTTTCTTCTTTAGTCATGTGCTTGTCCAGGTTACATATATTAGGTTTCTGGGAGTACAACTTAAGGCACTGTTTTACCCAGTGCCACTGGCATCCTGGGAGGAATGGGTTTGGGATAAAAATAAATCCTATAAAAAGAAGATGGGAGGAGAGAGAAAATTGCAATTGTTCTAATTTCTTTTTTCATATTCATATACCAACTATTCTGCCATTTACTTCCAATATCCTTTGGTTCTCCTTAAAGTTAATGAAAAACCAAGTTCTGATGAACATGAGACACTATGTAAATATCTAGCTTTGCAGGGGACATCCTCAGGAGGAACAAATAAGTCACAAGGTTACCTGGCAATGGTGTTATCCTAAAGCAACTTTAGAACTGAAAATTCACTCTTAGATTTCACTAGGTACCGATTACAATCATATAAGACTCCACCAAATTTTTACCTCACTTATTGCAGGCAGAGAAGGCTACCTCTAATATTGGATTTAATTAATCATAGATCTTCATCTAGTAAACAGAACACCAGTTTTTAGTCTATTTTGTCTCTCAGTTTCAAGTCTATCTTTCTTGAATACACAGCTGTACCTATAGTTTCAGAGGGTCTGACATCCTCTTCCTGCTTCCACAGCACTGCAAACATGGTGCACAGACTAAGTGCTGGAACACCCCCCTACACACAAGAAAATAAAATCTCAGCATTTCCAAAAGATAATCAGATTAAAAGAATGTGTCTGATCTAGTACACACCTTCAAAGTAACTTCAATGACTCTTCAGGCAATCTATTTCAGGTTAAGTACAAATTTTTCATTTTTCTTTTGAGACAAGATCTCACTATGCAGCTCTAGACGTTCTAGAAATGACTATATAGACTAGCCTCTACCTCTCAAGTGCTGAGATTAAAGGCGTGTGCCACTACATCTTTTTCTTTTTAAAAATGGTGATTGACCCTAAGACCTTGTGCATGCTAGGCAAACATTCTACCACTGCACTATATCACTAAGCCCCAGACAAGTATAAGTTACTTCTTTTATGGGTTAAAAAATCTGCTTTTCTTTAACTTGCATTGTTTTGGGGTTCTGACACCCACAACTCCAAATCAGTTTTTTTTTCTTTCTTTAGAGATAGTATCCTATTATGTAGTTGAACTGATTCATTCCTTCCTCTGCCCCCTTTGAGGCAGGGTCTTAATATAAAGCACAGGCTGGCCTTGTACTTAAAAATAATATGCACTCTCAACCACTGAACTATCCCTCCAGACCCCACACTTCATTCTAACCTTATGATGGGCTTGCGTGTATTCTTATACACACGTTATGCCTGAAGAAATTGAGGACTAGTGAAACGAAGAGATTTGTCCTGTTAGCTAGTGCACAGTAGAGCCAGGTGAGTCCAGATAAATGGGAACCAGAACCCTTGCCTTAACCACCACTCCACTCCTTATCCTTCCTCATGTATAACCACTTTTCAAATGTTTGATGCCTGCTGTCACATTCCCCATCCAAATCTTTTCTTCCCTAGACCCAGTTTTGTTCTGTTCACTCCAGTAAGGACAGGTTTTGGCATACCAAGTTCCTTCAGGATAAGTAAGATCCAGAAGTAAACAAAATCCTCTGCTCACCATAAAAGGAGACTTTTCCACACTTTATATACTATTCTTCTATTAAGTGTAGCTTATAATGGCTGTGAAAGCCAAATAAATTCTCTAAGGACATAACAAAGTACCAACCCAAGAGATATGGCTTACATATGAAATCCTATAAAACCTGAAAAAGCAGATACATCCCGTCTGACAATGCAAAACCAAAGTGGGCCTGATAACCTTGTATAAGAACAGTCTCTATGGCAAGAAGGCCCAGACCACTAGAAAACTGTGGCCTTGAAAAAGGAGTTAAGAGTCAGAAATTTTAAGAGAAGCCTCCAGGGGTTGGAGAGATAGGACCGCATTTGGTGTACATACATACATACATACATGTTGGCAAAATCTTATATGCATAAAATAAAAATAAATACATTTTAGGGTTAGAGAGATGGCTTAGCAGTTAAGAATGTGTACTGCTCTTGTAGAAAACTGGGGTTTGATTCCCAGTATCCATGTTAGGTGGCTCATTAAACTCCAGTGATCTGACACCCTCTTCTGGCTTCTAAGGGCAATTGCACTCATGTGCACGTACTTGCTCTCTCCCCATACATAATAAACAGAATAAACCTTTTACAAAAATGTTCTCAACTTGGGCTAGAGAAATGGCCCAGCAGTTAAGAGTATGTGCTGCCCTTCTGGAGGACCCAGTTTCAGTTCTCAACACCCACATGGCAGCTCACAATCGTCTAATTCCTGTGTCAGGAGATCTGATAACCTCTTCTGACCTCTAAAGGCACTAGGCATACACACAGTACACAAGACATATATGCAGGTAAAACATTCAAACACAAGAAATAAAAACAATGGACCTTTTATAAACATAACAAAAAAATTCTAAACCACTCAGTCTATTAGAATCTTTGAGATTACCTACAATTCTTCTTCAATGTTTTAATGTAGCCACAGTTATGCTACTTGTAAATGTGAATGGGATGACAATCACTAGTTATTCTATTACTTAAACTGACAAGTTGAGGTTCAGAGTTACAGCAGAGTTCAAAGTTGGTCTTTAATTTTTTTCATTGAATTTTTTGACACTTCTGAGGTGCTCTATTCTTTGTCAGCATTAAACAGATACCTCAGAAAAGGCACAATATAGGATATACTCCCGGGTGGGATATTAACGTATGTTTAGGGATGCCTTTCGTTTATCTATTCACAGCTCTTCCTATGACATCAGAAATGACTAAGTTTACTTTCTCCGAGGTGCACTTACCAGGATAGCCTTCGAGTCCATAGGCTTGCCACTTGCTCACAGGCTGAAGTCCTGCCCTACAGGCATCATGCTCAGTCACTGAGGACGCATTCAGATGAAACCTGACCACCTGGAAGGAGAGAAACTTAAGCTAGAGGGCAAGCTATCTTAGGGGTCAACCCTGGGACTCTCAGACCTCCAAAGACATGTCTGCTATGGGTTCTTAATGTTAGTCCCCCACGTACTTGACCCATGGCTTCAGTTTCTTTATCTATAATTTAACAAATATTATATAGTTCTGCAAAATTAAGCCAAGTGGTAATAAGATATAATTAAGCCAGAGGTTTGGGCTTTCTTATATTTTTAATAATTATTCATTTTATGTGTATGAGTGATCAGTCTGCTTATATGTGTACCATGTACATCCCTGATACCTATGGAAGTCAGAGGAAGGCGTTGGATCCCCTGACACTGAAGTTACAGATGGTAATGACCTGCCACGTAGGTGCTTGGAACTGAACTGAACACTGCTCTTCAGAAGAGCAGTGAATGCTTTTAATGCTGAGTCATCTCTCCAGTTTTGACTTTCAAGACAATTTTTTCCTATGAGAATACACTTTAATAATTGAAGAGGATTCATACAAAGTGTTTGCTATCTGGGACTATCTCAGGTCACAATGCTATTTAGTCTGGTTAGTGCTAAAACACTGCTTCTGAGGCACTTCTTATAGTTGGCAATAGGAAATTATCAGAGCAGGAGCAGGTCGAGAAAATGAAGAGTTCTCTAACCACAAAGAAAACCTTATTTCCATACAACACTAGGGGCCCTATTTGCTGAAAGTGTTACTCTTTGATGAAATACTAATGATAGAACTTTGCTTTTATTGTTAAAAAGTTAAGAAGAGCTCATGAAGTTTTATTTGTTCATAATAGCATCTTATAGATTAGTCAGTACACTGGTTAAGAGATCCAGTATGTAGCCACCTGTGGTGCACCCCTTTAATCCCAGCACTCGGGAGGCTGAGGCAGGCAGATCTCAGAGAGTTCAAGGTCAGCCTGGTCTACAGAGTGAGTTTCAGGACAGACAGAGTTACAACAGAGAAACCCTGTCTCAGGTTTTGTTGTTGCTTTTTGGAGACAGGACCTCATTATGTCCGACCCACCTGCCTCTGCCTTAGAGTGTTGGAATTAAAGGTGTGTACCACCATGCCAGGCTTTTTTGGTCTCAAACAACCTCCAAGTGTGGAGATTTCTTGAATATACCAACAAATGACTGGTGTACAAACAGGCTTAAAATGAAAAAATTTCCTGTGTTGTTGGGAAGTCAAATCCAGTGCCTAGAACATGCTAGGCAAGCACTCCACCACAGAGCTACATGCCTAGTTCACTATCTAGGACTTTATGAGAGCCTTGATCAGCTTAAGTTTGTTAGTTACTTATGGCTGATAAAATATTGCCATGATTTCTAAAAGAGGTCACACTTGATATTGCATTGTAATTCAGCAACATCCTCAGTCCTCAAGGTTTGTGAACTTATTTTACATGCTAAATGAACCAACTCACCGAGCCTTTTGAAAAAAGTTCCCCCCGCCCCCCCACTTCTGATTTCTCCCTTGCCAGACCTGTAGCCATCATTTTCTCCACTGTTTTCATCTGATGTTTTGTGACAGCAGCTTCTCTAAAACCCTACTTTTAATCTGCTTTGAGTCGGGGACCTGAAGACCCAAGCTTCTACTTACTCAACATGTATTGCATAACTGAGTGCTACTGGGTACTGTGCTACAAAATGTGTTCTCGGGGGCGTGCACATATGCACTGTGACAAAATACAGATAAACGGAGCAGCAAGAACGTCCCATGGTCTCTTCCAAGTCTCAAGTTAATCTTGGTGCATATTTTCCATATGTAATTTGGATGATTCTAAAACTATCTCTGTTAACAAGTTTCTGAGAAGTCAAGTTCTGAACTCCAACTATACTTAACTCTGTGCTTGTTGGAATCTCTGATGCGAACATTCCTGCACAATAATAAGGCCTTGTATAAAGGTTTTACAAATATTCTCGCTGTTAAAAAGTGATTACATAAAAACCCTGGCATAGTGATTCATTTCTGTAATCCCAGTACTTGGGAGGCTAAGGAAGGTAGATTCTGAGTTAGCCTGGACTACAGAACTACAAACTACAGACTCTGTATCAACAAAACCAAGTTTCAAAATGTTTGACTAAGGAAAAAAAAATACACTACTACAGCCACGCTTTCTCCACTGCTCCCTTCTGATTAGGCGCTCTTTCTGCTTAGGAAGGAGAAGCAGAAATAGGGTTAGAAATTCATTTATTTTATGTACACGAGAGCTTTGCCTGTGGAGGGCGATAGAGGGTATCTGTTTCTCTGTAGAGTTCAGATGGCTGTGAGCCGCCAAGTGGGTGCTGGGAACGGAACCTTGACCCTTTGGAACAGCACTAAGTGCTCTTAACTGCTGAGCCATCTCTCCAGTCCCCCAGGTGTGTGTATATTTGACATTTATTTCACCTTGGGTGGAGTATCTCAAAATTCCTTAAACATCTTTAGGGTTTCTCTGTGTAACAGCCCTGGCTGTCCTGGAATTCGCTTTGTAGACCACGCTGGCTTCGAACTCACTCCAAATGCTGGGATTAAGGCGTGTGTCCTCCCCCCATCCCCTTTCAAAGACCTTTTTCCCCCTAAGCCTCAGAGAAGATAGGGCCTAGTCTAAGGCCCAACGAATGGGATTAACAGCTTGAAACGTATTCGATGGTTGGTTTTATTTGAAGCTACGGGGCCACCCTAACGTCCTCGAAGGCAAAACATTCTGCAGGTTATTTACACTAAATAACGTATTTGCGTTAACTGGACAGTTTTTAAAGAAAGTACGAGCAAGTTCCAGGCTTTTTTGAGCGACGCCGCAGGGATGGGGGTGGGGAAATGGCGGCAGGGAGAAAAGCTGCTGTCCAACGCGTTAGGGACAGTGAGGCAGATGGTGGGCAGCACAGCGCGGCGCACAGGCCCAGCAGGGTTCCTTCATGGCCGGCCGGGAGGTGGGTAAATCCCGGGAGGCCCACCAGGACGCGAGGCGCGCGGAGCAGGACGCACGACTCCTCCCTTCATACCTTGGGCACGCCGGGCCTAGGGCCTCGGGCCTCGTGCGTCGCCGAGAAATCGATGACGGTTCCTAAGTCGGCCGTACCCAGCCGGCTCTGCCGGTAGAAGCGGAAAAGTTTCCGAAAGGCGTCCTCCCCGGGTTCTGTCGCCAGCGTGGCCAGTGAACCCACAGCAGCCGCCATCTTCCCCATCTCGAGGCTGCGAACAGTCTGACCCGGAAGCAGAACGCTAAGCTCGGGATCCGGCAAGTTCTTCCGGGGTCACGACCTCAGGCCTCGATTCATTTGGATTAAATATGGCAGTCTCCGCCGTGCGGTCGGCAATGGCGCTGCGCGCGAGTGCTGGTCGATCTATTGCTTTTATCAGAAAGATTCCTTGGACCGCGGGATCGAGTGAGTGATGGAGATGAGGAAGGGAGCAGTTTTTATGTTTAAGTATCGCGCAGAACCTCTGTAGAGAACTTAAAGACAGCGTGGCCGGTGTGTTAGGTCAGGTGGTTCGTGTCTCTCTCTCTCTCTCCCTCTCTCCCCCTCTCTCCCTTCTTTTCTTCCCTCCCTCTCTCTCTTTTCTCTCCTCTCTCATGGAACGCTTTATGAATTTGCCTGCCATCTTCGCGCATGGGCCATGCTCTTTCTGAAGCGAGTACCGGTGATTTGCACTTGAGTAGTCCTCTGCGCAGAGAACTTGGCTTTCGGCTGTTAGGATGACCCTCTATGTGATTTTAGGGTGCGAATCGATGGTACCCAGTGAGCTGGAGGAAAGGTTTATTATTTGTTTACTCGTACATTGAAGATTCAGAAGGGGCTATTTTGACCTAAAGGGAGCTTGGCTTTCAAATGACAAGAATGTAGGGGTGGCGATGAGAGAAAAAAGGAGATTTCATTTAATTCAAAGATGAAAACTTGGCATAGGGAACTGGTAAAAGAAGGGGTCAGAATCACGTAGTTTTTCAAAATAAAATTGACAGCATTCGTTCTGGTTTGAGGAGAAATTTGTACATTCCAGATTTCTAGCATAGATGATTTGCACTTTTAGAATTTAGGAGGAGCAAACCGAAAGAAGATGAAGAGTAAAGTTACAGTGTGTGAATTTGAGCTGCATGTGAGGTTTCTGGCCAGTATTTGGGCAGAGGTTGTATATAATGTGCTTGAGAAATTAACTCCAAAGACAGACTGCCTGGGTTAGAATTCCAAACTAGTCATTTAATACTTGAATAATCTGAATAAGTGAAGTTAATATGGGGAAGGGTCTCAGAAGAAAGCCTGTTTAATTTTCTAAACAATGGAATCAGTGATACCTCCCCATAGGATTGGGGAGAGGACTAAATGGGTTTATATGTAAACTTGGTAGATTTATGCTAAAGTATAATTACTTGAAAAGTGATAGTTACTTGCATGGTTGTTAAAATTGGAGCACAGGGAAGAAGACTAGTCTGGTGATGGAGGGTTAGTTATTTCTAAAATCACTCACCAACTTTGATTTTTTTTTATCAGCTGCAATTTAGATTTAAAGTTTTTATTTATATGTATATATATCTGTGTGGATATGTGCAGGTGAATGAAGGTGCTCCATCTAGTCCAGAAGAAGGGTGTTGGATCCACAAGAGCTGAAATTACAGGCAGGTGTGAACCCTCCTGATGTGTGGGTCTTTAGAATTGAACTTGGGTCCTCTGTAAGAGCAGGATGTACTCTTAAATGCTGAACCATCTCTCCAGAGTTTATTTATTTATTTTGAGACAGAATCTCATCCTATATCTCACCAGTAGACTGAGTGCTGGTGTGTTAAAGGTGAGACACCATGCCTGGCTAACTTTAGCTTTTTAAATTTGCTCTCCCAAACTTACAATCTGAGATGATTTTTTTGGTAGTTATTCATGTATAGATTAGCCCCCTTAAAAGTATAGAATATAATGACTTCTTTTTTCTGGCTCAAGTGTAGTAGTATGTTTGGAAATAGGGTCTGTGCTCCATCTTAGCAAATGCCAAACACATTAGAGTATTCTCCCTTACATTCTGTTAAACCCTGTAAAAAGGCTGAGGATTTTCACTAGCTTCTAGTAGATTCAAGTTTCCATACCATAAGGGCTGGTTTGAAACTTTAAAACTCCGTAACATTGTGACTTTGAAACAGATTTTTTTTTTTCTCCAGGTCATCGTTTCTTAAGTAGACACTTAAATTTCTATGGCATTGCTTTTAGTATCTTTAGCACACTTTCCTGAGGTGATTTTGTAAAAATCTTAACCTTCTAGAAGTGTTTTCTTTTGTGTACTAGCATTTTGTTGCCTGGACAGAATATCCGACATAAACAGTTTAAAGGAAGAAATATTTTTAGCCCATTTTCCAGTCCAGTTTTACCCAGCCTTGGGATTGTTTTAGTATAATATATCATAGTGGAGGCAGAAGGTGGAGGAAAGCTGTTTACTTCAAGAGAGAATGAGGAAGGGGCTGGGGCTCCTGTGTTCCTCCAAGGGCATGCTCCTCCCATTGCCACAACATCCTTCCAGGAGGCCCTATATCCTAAAAGGTTCCCACCTCCAATAGCACCACAGGCTGGTAAACAAGCCTTTTGTATAGGGGCCAATGAGGGACATGATAGATCCAAACCATACATTAGAAGTGTTTTCTAGAACGTTTACTATGTGGTTTTAAACATGTATATTTGGTGCTGTTTTGCTTACAGTTATATTCTGTGAGGCCCTGATCTTGCCAACCATTAGAGCCTTTCAGAAATGTATCCTCTGATGATTGAAGGATTGTTTGATCTTTACTCATTCATTCAGCCAAACTGAAGCCTTACCGTGCAATACACTGTAAGCACGGTGTCCCTTGTTCAGCTCGCAGTGCAGCAGTGGGACAGAGACTTACAGACAACAACTAAAGACAGTTGGATCAGTAATGCTTAGATTAACTTGGACCTGCCTTACTTTCTATTGCTGTGACGAGATACCATGACGAAGGCAGATTATAGGTGAAGGAATTTATTGTGGGTTTACAGTTTCAGAAAGTGGGAAATGACCATCATGGTGGGGAGCATGGTGCTGGATAGTAGCTGAGAGCTCACATCCTGAGACAGTAACCATGAGGCAGAGAGAACTACCTGTGAATGGTGTGGGCTCTCCTACAAGGCCAAGCCTCCTCTTTCCCAACCAGTCCACCAACTGTGGACCAAGTATTTAAATATATGAGCCTATGGGGACTTTTCTCATTCAAACCATCACAGGGACATATATTAAAGTGTAAACCTGCAAGATACAACCCCTGTGGTAGAGAAAGACACCATTGTCGCTTTATCTTTAAGATCATGTACTATAAACCTTTTGACATCTCACAGGAAGAATATTGTATTCTAGTGTGAGCCCAATAAAATAATACTCAGTGGATGTATTTATTAGCTCAGCCTGGAAAAAGAAAAAAACTTACAATTTAGGTTGGAGGAGATAAGAGTAGTGGCATATGCAAGAGAACCACATACCCAAAGGACAGGACAGAGAATTGACTTTGCTATATACACTTGACAGTGACTAGGCTAGCCATCGGAAATAAAGCAGGAAGCAATGGTAGGACTGGTTGAAGACCACTAAGTTGATTTTGTTTGAAAATCTGTCGTGCATGTGGCAGGACTCTGGGCTGTAAACATTTGTATCTTCTGCTTACAGGGATTGCATCACATACCCAGTGCGGTACCTGATGTGGTGAGAAGAGTATGTGTTGAGTATGGAGACTGCAGCCAGTTCAGCAGTTTATCCATCCATGTTTCTATCCCACCTCCAGATCTGGTGCTTCGCAGCAACAGTCAGCCCTGTAGCTGCTTTTGGAGTCTTAAGACTCAGGAAATTCAAAGTAGCTCTTGTTCATAAGAAGTTCAGGAACTCTGAAATCTTTCTGGTTTTTATCTACAATCTAGGATAGAGAATGCAAGATTCACAAGCTTATTTTAATATGCTTTCTCCCTTCTTACAGATGAGCTGAGAGAACATTTTGCTCAGTTTGGCCATATAAGAAAGTGTACTTTACCTTTTGTAAGTATTAAAACATAACAAAAACTACTGGGGGTGGGATGGAGACGTATCTATGTAGTAGAGCACTTGGCCACTATGTTTGAGGCTCTGGGTTTGATCCTGAGACTGAGACTGCCAGAAGGAAAGAAATATCTTATCTTTTAATTCTTGATTTCTTTTATCAGCATATCTAATGGAATGAAACTCTTTCAAAATCTCTGTTGGTAAACTTGTGGGTGATACTGATTAAAGCAAGCAGTACTTTATCATAGATATTTAATTAAAATTTTTTTGTTATGCTCTAATTACATAATACTCACCTTCCCTTTCCTTCTTCCAACCCCTCCCATGTATCCTGTGGCCACCCCTTACTTCCTTTCAAATTCATGCTCTCTTTTTAATTGGTGTGTGTGTGACCATGTGTGTGTGTGCGCGTGCGTGTGTATACATATATATATATATATATATATATATATATATATATGTATATGAATACATACACACGCACGCGCACACACACACACACATATGTATGTTTTCAAGGCTGACCATTTGGTACTGGATAATTAACTGATGCGCTCTTCTCTGAGGAAGACTGTTTTTCCCCCTCTCAGCGTTCCTCAGTTGCCTGTAGTTATTGTTTAAGGGTTGGGGCCTCTTGAGCTTTTCTCCTTCCAGGTTAGCATGTCTATTGGTGCTGTCCTTGTTCAGCTTATTATAGATATTCATGTTAATTTTTATTGTTGCATAACATTATCACAAGCATAATGGCTAAATGCAACACATGATCTCACAGCTGGCTACACAGATTAGCTGGGTTCTCTCTCTGCTCAAATTTCAGAGATGCAGGTTGAGGCTGTAGTCTGCTTCATCAGAGGTTCAAAGTGGGGAAAATTTGACTTTCAAGCTCCCCTTAGGTAGTTAGGAAAATTCTTCTCTTTTTTAAAAATTGTATTTACTTCTGGTGTGTTGGTGTTTTGCCTGTGTATGTCTATGCACCATGTATGTGCAGTATCCTCAGAAGCCAGAAGACAGCATTGAATCTCCTGGGACTAGAGTTACAGTCAGTTGTGAGCCACCATGTGGGTGCTGGGAATTGAACTCCGGTCCTCTGGAAAAGCAGCCAGTGCCCTTAAACCACTAAGCCACCTCTCCAGATTCTGGCAAAATTCTTTGTATTTTTGAGATAAGACCTCACCAGTTCAAGCTATCCTCAAAATTACTATCCTTGAACTTACAGTCCTCCTGCTCAGTTTTGAGTGATGGGCTTACAAGCATGTTCCAGTATGGCAGCCAAGTAGTTTCTCTGTCTGTTAAGATGGTCACATATAACATCACACTGGTGATAGCTCATTTTTCTTTGGCATGTAAAGAGAAACTGCATCTTAATCATCCTTGCCATATTTTGTCTTAAAATAAGTTACATATTCTGACTTTACTGTAAAGAAAGAAATTAGGTGGGATGTAACAGTGGGGCACATATAGAAATTATGACACCCTTTTGAGAATTCTGCCTGCAACAGTTTTGTAGGTAGGACTATTTCAGTAGGGGCATTTAAAGAGCAACTGATTGGCAAGTTGGTCCTTGTGGTTTAGGCCTGTGATCTCAAACACTCTGGAGAAGCCTGAAACAGGAAGATCACAAGTTCAAGGCAGATCACAAGTTCAAGGCAGATCACAAGTTCAAGGCCTCTCTGCATTGTAGAGTGAGTTCAAGGCCAGCCTGGACAAGTTAGTGAATCCTTGTGTGAAAATAGAGGGCTGGAGGTCTAGATCTGTGATCGGCATTTGCCTGGTCTGTTGGAAGCCCTAGGTTCAATAATCAGCGTAGGCAAAACAGAAAAACAGCTGGCAGACTACTTGAAGTTTATTCACACTGAGTGTAATTTTAGCATTATAACTAATAAAGCAATCGTTTTAAATTCTTTTTTCTTTCTTAGGCTAGTCTAGAAGTGAGTCAATACAACTTTCTTTATCCTTGTCTTAGTTACAGTTCTGTTGTTGTGATGCAACACCATAACCAAAAGTTAACTTTATTTACCTTACACTTTTGTATCACTGTTTATCACTGAAGGAAGCCAGAACAGGAACTCAAACAGGACTAGAACCTGGAGACAGGAGCTGATGCAGAGCATTGAGGGGTACTGCTTACAGGCTTGTTCCTCATGGCTTGCCCAGCCTGCTTTCTTATAGAACCCAGGACCACCAGCCTAGGAATAGTACCAGCCACAATGTGCTGGGCCCTCCCGTATCAATCACCAATTAAGAAAATGCCCAACAGGCTTGCCTACAGCCTGATTTTTATGGAGGCATTTTCTTAATTGAAAGTCCCTCTTTTCAGATGACTTTAGCTTTTGTTACGTTTACATAGATAGAACTATCCAGCACAATCCTGGTCTTATTTTTCTGTGGCATGTCTAGAGTTTTAGGGGGTATGATGTGAGTTTATATATACTCTTCACTAATACTGTTTCACAACCCTGAAATGTTTGTAGTAAAATATCAACTTTAGGGAAATTAAAAAAATTTTTGAGATGTGGTTTATATGATCACAGCTAGTGTAGTAGATCACAGCTTAGTACCTTAAAACTGATGAACCTCTTGCCTCCTGTGTGCTGGGATTACAGGCTTGAACCCTGTCATTATCAATGATTGTAAGGCACCATGTGTACAGTGCTTGCAGAGGCCAGAAGGGAGTGTTGGATCTCATTTTCATACGTGTATACTGTATAGTCTGGCTCTTCTTTCCCCACTCTCTTCTGTTTCCTCCCACCCCATAAGCCACCGTCTCACCAGTTTCTTTGCCCAGTTTATTAGTTTTTGTTTTGCTTAGTGTCCCTCAGAGTTTAATGAGGGCTGTCTGTGTGATCCTGTTTAAGGATTAACCACCAGTGTGTGCTGAGCTCACTAGTAGGTTTACACTGGATGCTACTGGATACTGTTCCTCCCTTTCCTACTGGAGTCTGTTGGTTATGTGATAGGTCCCCTTAAGCCCCTTCCTTTTCCATAGCTGGCTGTTAGGAGTGCCCAGCTTCTGTGAATCCAGCACTAGTATACACAGCTGCTGCAAGTTCATGGTTACTATGGCCTTGTCTTGCTTAGGAGGTGGTATTTCACAGCCCTCTTTGGCTTTTAATTCTTTTCACTTCTTCTGCAGTGTTTAATTGGCTGGTGTAAATGTCTTTTCTAGGCCCAAGTCCTAAACTGTCCTTTATTCTCAGTGTCTGTGGTGATTTGCATACCACAGAATGGCCCCATAGGCTCATATATTTGAATGCTTAGGCACCAAGAAATGGCACTATTTCAAAGAATTGGAAGAATTAGGACGTGTGTCATTGTGAGTAGGCTTTGAGATTTCAAAAGCCCATGCCAGCCCCAGGTTCTCTCTTTGCCAAGGATGAGAATGCAGTTCTCAGCTACTGCTCCAGCACCTGCCTGAATGCCACTATACTTGCCATCATGATGTAATGAACTGTAAGCAAGCCACCAATTAAATGGTTTCTTCCATAAGAGTTGCCTAAGTTATGGTGTCTTTCACAGCAATAGAACAGTGACTAAGACAGCATCTTATACTGTCATGTTTGCCTTTATTTCTATTCACTGCACAGAGAGGCTTCTATGTTTAAGGCTGAAGTTTGTTTTTTTTAATAGGTATAAATAGGTAATTTAGGGGGTGAGTTGATGCTTTTGTCAATTCAGCCGTCATAAGTACCTCCTGAAGTTCTAAGACTTTAGACATGAGTTTTAGACAAGCTTTACTAGGCATTGATTCTCTGTTGTAGAACCCCAAATCCAATTGGAATGCCCCCCACAGTTGTGCCATTACAACACATCTTACTTAGTGGGTTGGTATTATAGGTCATAGAGTTCACAGCTGACACTATGCAACCTGCATAGTATCTATCACCTGGTATGATGAGATTCAGCCATTAGGGAGGAATCTTCTAGTCCAGATAGGATGTCATGTAGCTTGGGCTGGCTTCTAACAAGTATAGCAGGGGATGATCTTAATGTTAATTTTACTTGCTTCCCAAAGTTGGGATTATAGATAGATGTGTGCCTTTACACTCAATTATCATCTCAGTTTTAACACAAACTTTTAATGCCTTGTGAAAATGGTCATATGTGAGCATCTGATGTATGGGACTGGATCAGTCAGGATCACCAGAAGCACCCCACGTTAATAGTTACCTTTGAAGTATGAGAGTACTATCCAACAGTTGGGGAAGTTTATTTTTAATTGTGTTTAAAATAATTGTTTTTGTGCACTTTGGAAAAAGGAATGCATAGGTCTTGGCATTTTGTATTTTCTGCAGGTGTTGGATTTCTGTGGGGTTGTTTAATTGCTAATGATCTGCACATGGTATCAATAAAATACCTGAGAAATTCTGAAAGAATACATACACCTGAGTTCAGATGCTTGGGGTTCCACTATCGATTGAGTATGGCGCTGGCCAGGCGGTGTATCCCTCTGCTGAGGCTACACCAGTGAAAATGCCTCCTTGTCTCCTTGCTGAGTCCTCACAGCAGCATACTGCTACATTCAACAATTTGGTTTTTGGCACAGTATAATTTTGTAAGGAAGGATAATCAGGGCCAAATTTACATTTTCACTAATTTAAACAATGTAGTGTTTTTATTACTAGAGAGCTGGAGGATGAGATAGTGCCTCCAAGCAAACTATAATCTCTTCTGTGTCTATTACCTAGGCCAAATGGTAAGCACTCTGCCTCTTCCATAAGGAAACTTCAAGTTTAGAACTATGTTGGCAAAGGTTTTACTTTTACTCTTGTTCTTCAGTAAGGGTGCTGGAGAGATGACTCAGTGGTGAAGAGCACCTGCTTTTCTAGAGGATCTGAGTTTCATTCCTAAGCACCCATGTGGGATGGCTTACAACCTCTAACTGCAGTTCCCCAGTATCTAATGCCCCCTTCTGGCCTCCATAGTTACCAACATACATATGGCATACATTTACACAGGCACATATACATAAATATCAAAACAAAGCACATGATTATGGTGGTAGTGGTGAGGAGGTTCACTGGTCTCAGAAATGACTAGATGCAACTAGGTTTGGGGGCTTCTTAGCTCCTACTTAGTTCATTAGGAACAAGAAAAAATGCAACAAATTCTTCAGTGGTCAGTTTCCTTTGACTAAAACAGTGATTTGTTTCTTGGCCTTTTGACTATTATCAAATGCACCGTCAGTGTGATCTGCATCTAGGATACAGAAAGCTTTGTTCATTCATATTTCCTCTATTGCCAGTAGAAAAGTAGAGTAACACTAGGATTTTAGCCTTGGATAAACAGGAAGGGTTACTGATACATATTATCTATGATCTGATTTTGGCAAATGATTAAGTTGGTAGTTTTATCTCGATACAACGTATGGAAACTTTTCCAAGTTCATGGGTAATCCTTTTCAATATGTTTTCATTTTTAGGACAGAGAGACTGGCTTTCACAGAGGCATGGGTTGGATTCAGTTTTCTTCACACGAAGAACTTCAGAATGCACTACAACAGGAAAATCATATTATTGATGGAGTTAAGGTAAGTACTTCTGACCTATAAGGTCTGATGAGGAAAATACATGAAGACCCTTTTTTATTTTTGGTGCTAGGGACTGAATCCACACATGCTCTGCTGAGCTACATCCCCAGGTGGAAGAACCTTTCATAGTTTATCAAGGTATACATCTAACACAGAATGGTGGTATATAGGCAAGTGGGCTGAAATATTGGCTTTCCCACTGACTAGGAAGTTTCAGTTAATGATCAGAGGGAAGACAAGAACCACTGAGTCACTGATGTGAGTCTTAAATAAAATGGCATTCTTACAAATAGGTAAATATTGCTTCTAATGTTTCTAAGAAACATTACCTTTTCTTACAGTGCTTTTTTTCCCCTCCACAGATCCAAGTTCAAGCTCAGAAATCAAAAGCTCTGGAAGAGGCTCAAACATCTGATGAAGAAAAAGATTTCTGAGATTGTTAGTGTACTATCCATATTAAATAAACATAACTAAGACTTTTTCTAAATGTTTTTATTTAAAACAAATAAAACAAGCAAGATCTTAGATTCCCCACTCCAAAGTAAAGCAGCACAGCAGGGCAAATGCATTTCACAGCATAGTTCCAGTATGTGGTCATTTTATTCATAAGTTCTCACACAAAATATTACCCCTGGACTAGCAAGTGTCACACACAAAGAAGTGGTCTTAATTCTGTGTGGGGCGGTATTTCAATAAGTGTTGCACAGTGGGAGAAGCACAAACATAACCCACTCTTTAAAAAAAAAAAAACAAATCCAAAGTAGAATATTCAACCCCCCATCTCCCAGAATAAAAAGTAGTGCTGGGATCTACCACCCAGATTTGGTTTTTATCCTGATCATTTATAAGGGGTTTCCCAATGACTTGCATCATCAGGGTCAAGAGTAAGAAAGAGTTCATTCGCTTTGAGGAAAGACGTGTCTACTCCTTCCTCCGCTTCTTGCCTTCATGCTCATGTTCCTTGGGGCGACTGCTATCAGAAGGTCTTTTAGAACCACCATGCTGTTTTGCTTCTTCCAAAAACTTGTCCAAACCAAAAGGATCTTCCTCAAACTGAACTGGTCCTTCTCGGCCTCTCTGTCTACGGTCTGAGCCAGAAAACTCCTTATCAGGAACAAATCTAGGCGGGGAAAAAAAAGAGGCCACCATGAACTACTTTTGTACTACTGGTGTAAACATGACAATCAACTGTCTGTTTCGGTACCTGTTGGTCTTTATCCTGGTTTCTAGGTCATCACCATACATATCCTTGTCCAGATTTTTACTGGGCCTGTAGATACTCTGAGCCATATCTTTACCACCTCTCCAGGCCTGATCATAAACATTGTAAATTTCATCTTCTCCACCTGCAAATCCACTGTCCATACCCTGTGGAAAAAGGAATGACACTAAATAAAAATGTGTACTTATCCAAAGCTGAATCTGACTTGCGAGGAATTAATAATTCCATGTTTACAGCTAATTAAAAAAATCTCAACTGCAGTATTTAGAAGATAAATAAACTTGTTCATACAATATGAGGTCATACCTAGAGACATTAAGGTTAAATTAAACTATTTATTAAAAGGTTTGATTAAGCTAGGTGTGGTAGTGTATGCCTTTAATTCCAGCATTAGGGAGGTAGGTGAAGCTCTGGGAGTCAGGTCAGCCTGGTCTACACATCAAGTTCCAGGACAGCCAGAGCTACAGAACAGAGACCCTGTCTCAAACAACAGAAGCTTTGACTAACCAAAAAATAAAAGACACAAAAGTTGTTGGGAGGAGTTTGAGGGAGGGAGGAAATACGGTCAAAACTCAGTTGTATGAAATTCTCAAAAACTAATTTAAAAAAAATTAACTAACGGGGGCTGGAGAGATGGCTCAGTGGTTAAGAGCACTGGCTGTTCTTCCAGAGGACCTGGGTTCAATTCCCAGCACCCACATGGCAGCTAACACCTTCACACCAATGCACATAAAATTAAAGAATTCAAGTGTAGGTCCTTGACAATGATGCTGAAAAGTGTTACCTCAACTGCCTGAGGATATCATTTTTAAAGCACAAGATAATAAGGCTATCAAAAAAAATCTTTTTAAAAATTTTCACCTAACTTTTAAAAGCTTTAAGCTTACAGTTTTAAGAAGATTTCAAATTAGGCTGGGCGGTGGTGGCACATGCCTTTAATCCCAGCACTTGGAAGGCAGAGACAGGCAGATCTCTGGATTTTAGGCCAGCCTGGTCTACAGAGTGAGTTCCAGGACAGTCAGAGTTACAACAGAGAAACCCTTTCTTGGGAAAAACCAAAAAACATTTCAAATTGATGACTCTACAAAACTAAGAAGAAGAAAAAGAAAAATTAAGGCTTAATAACAACAAATAACCCAAGAGGTGCTTTTATAGGAAACTGGCTGTTTTAGGAACGGAAGATAAACAGCAGTATCCAGTTTCAACATCTGATTTCTTCGTCTACTAGTGCTTTAGATCACAGCCAATTTTAAGAGGTCACAATCAGAAGTGTTCCAGGTCCTACCTAGCCTCCCAAGTGGATTACAGGCATGGGCCACTATGTCCAATTTTCATTTTGTCTTTGTAAAAACATACAACTATCAGATTTTTCCTGTTATCACTCTGTCATTTGGCTAATCCAAATCTCAAGTATGTACTTTTTTACCCTGAGGAAAGATATCCTTACTAACATACACAATAAAGCTGCTTTCTCTATTCCTCATACCTTGGATTGGTTGAAGAGCCTTTGGTCATACTGAACTTCATTGGAAGTTCGAGGATTGGGCACACCAAGAGCAATGACTTCACTGATATCTCGATTTTCATTTCTCTGTAGTTTTGACCTATTTGAAATGCCAAATCATTAACTAAACATACTTCACATACAAGATGAATATATGCAATATAAATACAGCACTCTCAAAAGCAAAAGAAACGAATGTGTTATGTTTCTGTCCCATGAACATGTTTTCTGATAATGCATAATCACATCAGTAGCCCTTATAGTACTAAAGATGATTAGAGAAGGTAGGTAGGAGTCTACAATTCGGACCCATTAGCCCAAAAGAACACTCAAGAGACTTGAATGCAAAAGGATGCATCACACACCATCATTCCTTTTAGTAGGCTACACTCAGCTCTGACCTAACTACATGTAGTAATTTTTATCCTACTAGGATTCTGAGGAAAACATGACAATGACTAGATTACACTGTATGACTTGTGACATTACATTAATTCCTCTGCTGTTTTAGTATAAATGCAATCAACATCTCAGTGAAACCATGGTAACTGTCATCACTTTACAAGATGCTCATGTTTTATAAAATATTTCTGCAGACAATTTCTTTTTCATCCAGTTACTAGTTCACAGCTTTTCTATGTCATCAATTCTCAGAGCTACTTACTGGTTTTAAGAGTCTAATTCCTGTACAGAGCCACTGTTAACTTTACAACATAGCAAGTCCCCAATTCACTGACCACACTGATATTTCATTCCTCTCTCTTCTTCATGGGTTCGGTTTCTGCTTTCCTGACTAACTTATCCAAACAGGCACAAGGAACCACCCAACAATGATGATTTAATATTACAAGCTTGAAACTGGATGAGATCAGCTCCTAGGATATCCAAGCACGGAAAACTGCTCATATGGGAAGAAAATGTTCACATCTGCATTTAACCTGTAACCCCAATTGCACCTTCGCAGCACAGCATTTTCTGTACTTTGAAGCAACCAGCCTTCAACCACTGTGGAATCACAAACTTCTCCGAATATTACTTTATGTCCTTATACATGGATTGGGTTTGTTTTATACCACTTCACTTTTGTAAACTTTTCTTGTTATACAATCTCTGTCTTGGATTTAAAAATAAATTACTCATGAGGGTCCAGAATCTCTTTTCAAATCTTGCTCTCCTCCCCACTGTACTAGGCACAGGAAGGATGTCACTAAGGCTATGGCAGCTGGCTTTCTCTCTAGACAGAGGAACACAAACAACTTCTCCTACCTCTTGGAGGGGTTAAAGCAGACACCAAAACAATTTTATCCTCTCCTTTTGCACAGACATGATCTGGATTCCCTTTTTCTATCCCCCCATCCTCAGTGCTAACTACTACTCCTACAGGGTGAGGGACAAAAAGGTTACAGGGTAGGAAGAGTCCATCCTATTAAGACGAAGTGGTTGAGTGCAGCAAAGTTAATTTATTACCAAGCTAAAGAATTCTTAGGCACAAAAATGCCTTTCTTCCTAACTTGCATTTATGCCAAGTAGAAACGTACCTCTTATCAGGAGCTGCCCTGGAAAGGTTCCGGTCGTGCTGTCTCTCTTTTCGCCTGTCATGACGGATTTCATCCCTTTCACGTGCCTCTCCATCCTCTGTGGATACAGTTGAAAATTACTTCTTCACTGCATTAGCCAGTCATATTTTGCACAAGAGGCTCTTTAACCTTAGAAAATGCCATACTTTTCAATTTTTTGAGATGGTATATCACTATACAGCCCAGGTTAGCCTCAAACTCTGGCTCTTCTGTCCCCACATCCCTGCTGCTGGTGTGGTCACATTCAGTCTTTTAAGGTTACTTGCAGCAAATTTAAATCCAGTTATTTGTGGACTGTAGACTCCTGCACCAGCATCTAGGCGGACAGGCAGGAGTTCATCACACACTGCTTTCAGCTCTTCCTTATGTCTGAAAACTGTCATAGTAAAATGTAAAGAAAGGGCTGGGAAGATAGCCCGGTGGGTAGAGCGTCTGTGGTTCAAGCATGAGGACCTGAGTTGGACCTCTAGCAGCCAGGTAGAAGGCTAGACACAGGCGTGTGTATGTGTGTGTCTGAAACTCAGTTAGTGAGCCAACTGATGAGCTTTGGGTTCAGTGAGACCCTTTCTCAAAAAAAATAGAAGTAGAGAGTGAGTGTGCTGGCTAGTTTTATGTCAACTTGACACAAGCTAGAGTCACTGGAGAGGAGGTAACCTCAATTGAGAAAATGTCTCCATAAGATCAGGTTGCAGGCAAGCCTGTAGGGCATTTCTTAATTAGCGATTGATTAGGAAGATCCCAGCCCATTGTGGGTGGTGTCACCTCTGTGCTAGTGGTCCTGGGTTCTGTAAGAAAGCAAGCTGAGCAAGCCATGAAGAGTAATCCAGTAAGCAGCTCCCCTCCATGCTGTGCATCACCTCCTGCCTCCAGGTTTCTGCCCTGTTTGAGTTGCTGTTCTCGCTCCCTTCAATGATGGAGTACAATGTGGAAGTGTAAGCCAAATAAACTTTTTCCTCTCCAAGTTGCTTTTGGTCATGGTGTTTCATCACAGTAACAGAACCCTAACTAAGATAGAGCAATGACACCCAATGTCATTGTCTTGCCTCCACATGAACATGTGTATGCATACACACATACCCACATAATCATGTACACACACACACACCACACTATACCACACAAAGCCCTTTTAACAAAATGGAATGAAAATAGAATCATGTACAGGTTATTGTTGGAGCTTACTGGCCATCCAGCATAGCCAGATGTGTGAACTCTAAGCAAAGAGACTCCACTCAAAAACTAAGGTGAGCCTGGTCTACAGAACTAGTTCCAGAACCGTCAGGGCTACACAGAAAAACCCTGTCTTGGGAAAAACAAAACAAAAACAAGCCTTCATAAAGAACTTGATACACTAATGTCAATTACTATATAAAGCCAGGCAGAAAACACTGGCAATTTTAATGACTAGAAGATACATTAGTCTACAAATTAGTAAAACTTAGGATTATTTTACCATGTTGGCAAGTTGATTTAGTTGGGCATCTATTTTTTTCTTTCTAAATTTTAAGAAAACTAAAATGGGATTAAAATTAATAAGGCCTATTAATAACATCAATGTAAATTAAAAAGTGTAATTGTCAGGCTGGGGGTGGTGGCACATGCCTTTAATCCCCGCACTCGGCAGGCAGAGGTAGGTGGATCTCTTTAAGTTTCATGCTAGCCTGGTTTATAGTTCCAGACAGCAAGGCTATGCTAAAAAAAAAAAGTATAACTGTCCCTCAATATCCTATAGGGACACCTCATGGGTACTTTGATGGGTATTTCATTGAAGGGTCAATAAAATCACGTAGCATTCTTGTGTCACCCACACCCCTTCTACATGCTTTCAATCATCTTGGATTACTTGTATCACCAAATACAGTGCAAATTCTTCCAATACAGCTGACAGGCCATATTTTCTAAGGAATAACACAGGATGCCAACTCCCCAACCCAAATAGTTTCATTCCACAACTGATTCAGTCTGTAGCTATGGAACGTAGGGATACAGAGGACCAACTACATATTGCTCAAAACTAAAAATTTCTAGTATACTTCCATAGTAAAAATTCATTTTAAATATGTACTTCTTTTTTTCTAGTTCAGCTTAATAAGGAAGAGGTCACACTTCACTTCTATATTATTTCTGAAATATCTCAATTTTTCTTAGACATACATAATATGTTGTATGTTGTTAAACACCCCTCATCCCCCGCCACACACACACTGCCCAGAGACTTTCTAAAATGAGATACACACTGCTCACAAAGTAAATTCCAAAGCGAAGTGTCATACCTTTTTCCACATGGGTTTTGATCCCAGCTCTCCTCTCTCTGGCTTTCTGGGCCATTTCTCTAAGTTTCTCTTCGTGTTTCTCCTTTTCTTTTTGAGCCATCTTTCTCTCTACTTGGGCTCGCATCTCCACAGCTTCCCGAGCCTGTTTATAGAGAAGTGAGATGATAAGTGGAACACATCATGGGATAAATATTTATAATTATCTTCGAACCACCTTACTAAAATCTGGTGTGAAAAAGCAATTACACAGACTTCATAGTTGTCATTGCTGGTAAGACTAGAAGACTTTGGAAGGCTGGCCTTTTATCTCTGGGGAATGCTTTAATGATTGCAACCACAGTGACCCCAGTTGATTTTATAATTCAAGCGTATTACTAATGCTTTCTCAGAAATAATCTAAAAATGAAATATTAGTTGAGCAAAACAGCAAGCACCAGCAATTCCAGCACAAAGATCTTCTGAGTGCATGAGTTCAAACAGGACTGCGACCTGCTGGGCGTGGAAGTACATGTCATTAATCCTAGGTCTCGGGAGGCAGAGGCAGGTAGGCTTCATGAGTTCTAGGCCAGCCTGGTTCCAAGTGAGTTCCAAGACAATTTGGGCTATGTTGAGAGATGCTGTCTCAATAAACAAAGAACAGACTGGACCACAGCAAGATCCAGCCTCAAGTATAAATAAAATGTAGCTGGACATGGTAGTGCACACATGCAATCTAGTACTCAGAAGGCTGAGGCAAAGGATTGCAATGAATTCCCAGCATAGCCTGAGCTTTAAACGCAGATCCCATTTCAAAACCAAAACGAAGAAAAAAGCCAAAGCCCACAAAACATTTAGGTATGACTTCATCTTAAGACAAAACCTTAGCCTCCATCTGAAAGACTTCATTAAAAATTAAAAACACTTGTGTGTGTGCACAGTAATTCAGCACTTACCTATAATATCATTAGCCAATACTATTAATGCCACTTTATGCAGCATTTAATCAGAAAGTTTACCTACCCTTCCCTACAACTGTCCTTTTGGGGAACATCTACATCTAAAATAGAAGAAAACTATGCAATATACAACAGTACCTACCGTCACAAAAGGTGGTCAGCCTAGGAAACCATTATTCTGGCATGCTATGAGGGAGTGGAACCATCACCGCTGTGGGGAGGGGGGCTTGTACAGAGCTGCAGCTAATACTGTTATCAGTAAGTAAACACACACACACACACACACACACACACACACCTCCAGTACCTAAGGTAAATAGGCATAGGCTCACAGAAGCCAAGAACACCCAGTAAACTGCAGAAGACCCACCTTCCGATCAGCAATGTATAGAGCTTCAGCCAGTTTGGCAAAATTTTCATTTATGTGTACGGTCTGAAGTCCTCTTCCATCAGCAGCCAGCCGTTTATCCAAGGGAATTGTATAACCCTGATGTAAAAGCAGAAGGCAAGTCAGCACAGTGCAGCTACCTACTGTCATCACGTGACAGTAACCCACAGCATGCTCATTTTGAGAACCACTGAGAGTTCTAGCTCACATTTCTTTTTACACAGTTATGGAAAACAAGTAACAATATGTGCTCTGGATGGCGGATCCGTGGTCTACTCATCCTCGTGACTACATAAGGCTAGTAACATAGCACTCTCCATTCCAGGGAGAAGATGGGGTAGAGTGCTGAGGAGATAGCATCAAGTTCAGTGTAAGTAGATGAACTAAGACTGGAACACCAACAGGATTACACAAGAGCCCAAGCTTAAAAAAGTGTTAATAACTGTGGACCACAGCAAAAGGAAATCACTGTCCAGTAGTCAAACAGCTTCTCCAGGAGTAAAACAGTTAGAAGAATGCAGAGAAAACTACTATAATTCAGGGAATATGCTTGAACATGTATGAAACTTTCAGGCCTGGTTTTATTTTTCCAGATTTCCAACTTGTCTCTCAAACACTAATCTTCAGTCCACTGTCTCCAAACATAAGACAGTGCTAGCCAGGTGTGGTGGTGCAAGTCTGCAACCCCACTTGAGAGGCTAAAGCAGGAGGATTACAAGTTCAGGGCCAGCCTGGCCCACATCGCAAGTTCTAGGCTACAGAGTGACTCTGACCCCAAGCCAAAAAACATAAAGAACCACCCATTTAAAAAGAATCCATAAACAAAGACCCACAGTGTTACAGAATCATCTCAGCACATCACAGGGCTGTGTATGTACGAACCAACCCAGATAAGATAGTTCGATAGCCTTTTCAGTAGAGGATGAACATGTGACTTTATATTTAACTCATGGCTTAGAGTTGCTACCTTTACCCATCAATGTGAATCATGGACTAGAACTCCAAGCCTATAAGAAATAGGAATTAGGAAATGTATCTCATATTTTACAGATTCTAACTAACTTCTGAAAGCTCTTGCAGTTAGTTGAAACACGCAAGATTTTTGTTTGTTTTTGAGACAGGGTCTCTCTACATAGCCCTGGTTGTCCTGGAACTCACTATTAGACCAGGCTGGCCTCAAACCTACAGAAATTTACTGGCCTCAAGAGTGCCATCATGCTCTGCAAAATAAATAGGCTTTATTTATTTATTTTTTAAGATAGGCTCTTGCTATGTAGCTCAGAATAGCCTTCAACTTGTTATTCTCATGCTTCAGTTTCATGCGTGCAGGGATGCATGCAACATCACGCTTGGCAACACGAACACCAATGCTACACAGAATGCCGGAAATTAAAGCAGGGAACCCTGAACACTCACTGTTCTCCCTTTCCTCTGGTTTAATTTTTCTGGAAATAATTCTAATAATTCTAAATAATTCTAAAACTTTAATCTTCAAGAAAAATTATATCTTCAGTCAATAGGGTATTTTGCTCTTATTTTTCCTCCTCTATGTGCTTCTGATAGCTATAATACTCCAGAGAGATTGACATGGTATTCATGGGCCTGGTGCTGCAACACTTCTAGTGTATCTTAAAACATCCTATGAAGATGTCTCCACATTTTTGGTGGTGCACTTGGGTCTCACATGCTGAATGTGTCCTCTTTCACGAGCTACACTCTCAGCAGTTATAATTTCTTTTTGTGAATGCTTGGCTAAGTGAGGTGCCAAGGCTTCAAGGAACGTCCCCAGGTTGCAACTCCAGCCTGAGCAATCCCTAGGAGGCAGTACTAACAGACTGCGTGACATCATAATCTCACCTTTGCGTTCTTCCAGTTGGAAATACAAGGGGGGATCTTCCATTCTTGCTGTTCCTTTACAGTCATCTGAAAAACAGGTGAGAGGCGAGATGGCTTTACTATAGCCCAACTCAAAACTCACATACAAACCACTCCAAAAACAGCTCTACATGCACAGACACGTGAACAGACAGTGGCAGTAAAGTCTCTGGTAGCAGTGTACACTGTGTCCCTGTACCATGGACTTAAGACACAAGAAAAGGGAGTGTGGGAGATGGAGAAGCATTCAGATTATTACAAATGCTGGACAGTGTTTTTCCATACTGAAAAGTGTCTGACTTGGGGGAATGGAGCCATGTGGCTGCTTTCAGATGAAAACCCACACTTCTACGTGTCCGACAGATCCTGTCTACTCCACTGAAAGCAGAGGTCAAGCTACTGGTAATAAAACAGCCGCATTTACATAGTTTTTATAAGCACAAAGTCTTAACCGGATCATACTTGATCTTGCGAAATAAATAAAAAAAGATAGTCTTGCTGGGCAGTGGTGGTACATGCCTTTAACCCCAGCACTTGGGAGGCAGAGGCAGGCAATCTCTATGAGTTTGAGGCCAGCCTGGTCTCCAGAGTGAGTTCCAGGACAACAAAAGTTACAACAGAGAAATCCTGTCTAAAAAAAAAAAAAGATAGTTTAGCCATCATGGTGACATGTACCTATAGGCAGGGGGCTGTTTATAAAACTGAAAATCATGAGTAAAAAAGGATTTGACTGTAGCAAAGTTTACCTTCCGGCTAGGAGAGTGCATCACCGGTGCAGGTGGGGACGGTGGGCCTCGGGGAATTTTCTTATTAATCCTGCAGAATAAATCAAAGTAAAACAAGTAATCAGAGCACGATGTCCTCTGTCGCTTCAGTTGTCAGGCCCCTTCAGTTATGAACATTCCCTTCTCATTTTAATTTTTTGTTGTGATGAACGCTCGTGGGATCTCACGCTTGGTTTCGTTAGCCACTGTCACCACTCGCCTCGCAATGTTACCACTGCACGGTGCGATTCACTCTCGGCTTGATGTAACCAACACACAATTAACATGACGTGTGCAATCCTATCACCTGGATAACACAACCTAGACAGCAAGCACCCTCATATCACCTCAACGTCTGCACACCCTTTTCTTCTCCATTCCCACCCTCTTCTCCATGGGTAACCACAATCAGCTACCTAGAACCAAGGTAAAATTGCATTTTCTAGAATTTTTAAAATTGACTTATTCATCCATCTAACTATCTGTCTGTGTGTGAGTGGGGTATGTATAGGATTTTTAAAATTAGATTTGTTTGTTTATTGTCTGTTTGTGGGAGTGGAGTATGTATATACCCCGGCAAGTATAGAGGTCAGAGAACAGCTTTGTAGGAGTTGGTTCTCTCCTGATGCTATGTGAATTCCAGGAACTGAACTCTGATCATTGCGGTTGCTAGTAAAGTGTCTTTAACATCCGAGCTTCCTGCTGAGCCCATTTTCTAGAGTTGTATATATACAGAGAACTGTTAATATTGTATTACTTGTTTTTGTCTGGCTTCCTTCATGTAGCATAATTATTTTCAGACTCATCTATGTTATTGTAGTAGTTTATTCCTTTTGTTAGCCCAATAATATTCCAGGTACTGATGTACTAATGTTTGCTTATCTAGTCACCTGTTGATGAACACGTGGGACACTTTCTTGTTTGGTGCTTTAAGAACAGTAGCATTTCATCGTCCTGAAGCCAGCTACTTACTTGAATCTTGGGGGCTCCATTGGATCTTTCTGCATTTCTACCATCCGAATAACCCTCTGTTTAGCTCCAGAGTTGAATGCTACTCCTTGCTGGGATGGTGTATAGCTAAAGAAAGTCGATGAAAGTTAAAGGTGTAATTAGTCCAAGCTTTTAGTAGGCATTTACCATCTATTACAGACCCAAGTGACTACACTTTAAATTGTTTTCAAGAAGCACTGATATAAATACACCATACATTTGGACACGGCAGCCACAAGCAAACCAGACAAGGAACAGAAATTGAATTACAAACAAATTGTGTACTCAAAGTGGTCAGTGACTCCCTTCCTCATCCTCTCCATCCGGGAAGTACATCTGCTCAGATTGCAGATCTGAAACTAGCACCTACTTTTAAGTCAACATTATGGACAAAAAATATCGCCAAGATGGAGAGATGGCTCAGCAGCTAAGAGCTAATCCTAAGCTGCTCTTCTAGAGGACCTGGGTTCAGTTCCCAGCACTCACATAGCAGCTCACCACTGCTTGTAACTTCAGTTCCAGGAGATCTGACTCCCTCTTCTGGGCTCACTGGGCATGCAAGCAAAATATCCACACACATAAAGTAACAATAAATAAATATTAAAAAAAAAAGGGAAAAATAACCACGATAATAAACCGATTAGGCAACATGCAACCAGCAGTCCCTGACTGACTACACGCTGTAAGAACACCGCGGCAGAAGTCCTGCTCTAAGTTTTTCCTTAACATTTAGTTCTAGTTACTCTTTACACAAAGACAGTTCAGTGAAGGCTCTCAACGTTGAGCAGCATTAAATATAATCGGAAAATATAAGCAATTGTGGTTTGGGTCATAATAGGTAATGGTTATTTTCTAAAAAACTAAAAATCAAACCCCTAACACCCAGGACACCTTTTCAAAGATCACAACGGCTATCATGTTTTTCCTTGGTTCAGACAGCGTTTCACTATGTAGCCCTTGCCGGCTTTGGTACTCAGAGATCCACCTTCCTCTGCTTATGTATGTGTCACCCTGCCTAGCTTACAGTAGTTATTATTTTAAAGTGGGTATTTTAAAAAAGTTTTATTTTAAAAAAGTTCTGCAAAGAAGAGTCAATAGTCAATTCGATAGTCGTTATTTAAGACAATGTGTTTGTAAATGGCTTTGTAGGTGGTGAGAGAGTTATCAAAATCCCACTTATTAGGTCCAACATTAAACTAAGGCTTCCAGGGTGGTTCATACCGGATATACTGAGCAGGAGCCAGCTTGTCAGCTGCTCGAACTGGCATGGCTGCAGCAACCTTCTGTGATACTGATTTCTCCAAGGCTACTCTTGTCTTTTCTGTTATCTGAAGTGAAAAGCATCATGTTGAGTGTTTTGGAAATTAGTAAGGACATAAAAGTCACACAAAATAATCACATACATCAACTCTTAGTTACCTCTTTAATAGCTTCTTCATCTGGTCTCTGCAGGTCTGGGTCGTCTGCATTCATAACTTCCTTTGGAACCAGGTCAGTATATTTGCTATAAATGACCTAAAACGTTCAAACACAGCAGGCTTAGGACACATAAGACGGGAAGAGGCAACCTCAGTAAGTCATTCTAGATGCCAACATGTCCTTCAGTGTATTTACACATTTAGGGTTCTCCGTTTTGTTGTTCAGATTTTAAAACTAAAGGAGCTTAAAATATATACACAAATTGCTGCCCTGGCTCCAAGCTAATCACTTTCCCTCGACCCCATGCATTTAAATTATTTGAGATCTTCTAATCAAGTCAGTATCCAAATAAATTCTGCCAACAAAATCTTATGCATCAGTAATCTCTATTTTTGAGGCTCACTAGGACTTGAAATTAATGATGATATAAATTGCCTATAGCACCATTGTACTGGATTAAAAACTCATCAGAATTTAAGTCAGGTTACTAAATAATTTCCAAATTCACTGGGCCTAGAAAATTCCATTGACCTCATCCTATTTATAATGTTTATGTCTTCTGGAATTAATTCTATTCACAAACTAGGAAAGTGAACATGAACAAAAAGAAAAAAAAAACTAGAATATATTTATATGTGTGTTCTAGTTTAGTTTCTATCTTTGTGACAGATAGCCTGGCCAAAAGAAACTCAGGGAGGAAAGGGTTTATTTGGCTTACAATTCCAAGCTATGGTCTATTATTGAGAGAAATCAAGGCAGGGACTCAAGCAGCTAGTCACATTGTATTCAGTCAAGAGCAGAGAGAAATAAATGAATCTCTGCTGCTTGCTCCCATTTAGCTTTCTCCTGTCTCACAAAGTGCAGGACCCCCCAGCCTAGAGAATGGTGGTGCCCACAACAGACTGTATTCCCCTATCAATTATCAGGATAACCCACAGACATGCCCATAGGCCTACCTGATCTAGACAATTCCTCAGCTGAAGCTCCTTTCCCAAGTGATTCCAGGTTGTAGCAAACTGACAATAAAAACTAACCATCCCAATACGTAACTTGTTCTATACTCAACTTTAGGACTGCTTACGAATTCTATCTGGACCAACATAGTTCTGTTTAGGGTGATACTGATGTGATAGGCTCTTGAAACAGATTACTGACTTGCTTGTTCATCTACACTTCCCAAGCACTGTCATTAAAATATACATAGCAGATTTTAAAGAAAAAAATATCAGAAGCTCAACAAATAAACACTTTAGATTTTAATACTTTTATTAGAAATTCATAAAAAGAACAATCTGTGGGGCAGGAAAGATGGCTCAGCAGTCAAGAGCACTGTCTGCTCTTACAAAGGACCAAGGTTTAGCTATCAACACCTACAAGGTAGCTCACAAAAGCCTGTAACTTTGGTTCCAGGGAATCTGATGCTTTCTTCTGGCCTCTAAGGGCATCAGGCATACATGTGTCCCTCATACACACATGCAGGCAAGCACATTTCACATACATAATATAAAAACAAATCTTTAAGCTGGGAGCGGTTGTGCATGCCTTTAATCCCAGTTCTCAAGAGGCAGAAGGAGTCCGATCTCTGTGAGTCTGAGGTCAGCCTGGTCTACACTCAGAGTTCCAAGCCAGCCAGGACTTAGGGTTAAGGTTAGGGTTAGTGAGAGAATCTGTCTCAAAACAAAAAAGAAACAAAGCAAACAATACCTAAACAACAACAACAACAAAATCTTTTTTTAAAAAAAGGGACAATTTATGCAATTTTTTTCTAAAATTGTTAACCTCCCATGACATCTCTTAAAACACCTGAAAGTAGATGCACATTGTTCCCAATTTCCTACTCCAGCAACAGTGTAAGAAATACTGGCTGCTCTAACCTGGCTGTGCCTGCAGCTTCATCTCTCTTGCTTGCTCTCAACTCCCTCATTCATGCTGCACACATAACTCTTCTGTTCCTTGAATATAATGTGCCTCTCCCAATTCCAAGGCTGTGTGGAGTGCTGTCCTCAGTTCTTCAAAAGTTCTAAATCCCTGTGCTCCAGATTGGTTGAGATCTGTCTGCCCCTCCAGATTTCTGCAGCTCAGCACTTTGTCTCCCCTCTTCAAAGCATTCATCACACTATGCTTGTTTCCTGTGTCACCCTGCTAAAACAATAAAAATAATGGCCATACTTCGTATTTACTGATTTACGTATTTATTTATCTTACTGTGTGCTGCCAAGTGGTTCTATGTGCATGCTTGTATGGTTCAGACTAATTTAACCTTTGTATCTATCCACAAGGTTTACAAAATTACTGATGAGAATACTCATTAATGGATTTCTGGTGCCTGTAATAGTACCTGGTCTATAGGAGGTATTCAGTCAATATTTCTTGTATAAATGAAGAAATAAATGTACTTTGGAGGTCCTTTATTTACATGCAGCGTAGAGGGAAGAGAAGAGACAGAAGACAGGGCATGTTGTCTAGGCTGATCTCCAACTTGCCACACTCAAGGGATAGTCCTCCTGACTCAGCCTCCAATAAGCTGGGACCACAGGTATGTGCCACAAGTGCCTGGCTTAGAACTTTCTGTACAAGCTATTGATTTTCCAGAGCTATAACCTGAAATATCTAGCTTATTGTTTTAAAAATGAGAAGGATCAGGGAAGAGTGTAATTTAGCACAGGCTTAACTACTGATATGTTGAGTCTTCACTGATATTATCTTCTATGAGTGTTCATTTTATAAGGGATCCAAAGTGCACAATAATGAGAAGAGTAAAGCTCAGTACATGAGGATCATATAGCTAGTAACTGACCTCAAAAGCCGTACTTGTTTTCAGGGTGGAAAAATCTATACCACTAACTGAAAATCCTCAAACTTTGTAGAAGAGAATACTGAGATTACAGTGAGTTGACCACATTTACAAAGTAGACAGCAGACAGTTTAGGGAGATTCTAAGAAAATGGCTCCTAGTAGTCGTGCATGTTCAATATAGTCTTAATACTAATTTAGCACATAAGAGCCATTTGCTGCTTCTTATTTGGGTATTCCAAAGTTAATAACCCTTTAAATGAGCATCAGTAAGATTCTAACATCTTTCAAGGACGCCTGAAGAGCAAGATTCCCCTGTAGTAATTAACTATAAACTCCCACATTTACAGCCTGAAAACCAAAAGTGCTGAAGAAACTCAGTGCATTTCAATAGGCAACACAGCGAGGAAGACCCATCTGAAAACTACAGTATACCCTTGAAGGTAGGAGCAGAAAGAGCTTTAATCATCAAGAGAAAAGCAGGGCCTGACATGGTAGTACCCTCTTCTGGCCTCTACAGGCACCAGACACACATGTAGTACACATACATACAAACAGGCAAAATATTCATACATATAAAAATGAAAACCTCTTTAAAACATCAAGAGAAAGCAACTCATTTAATTACTGCTCTGACAACAGTACTGACTGAAAGGTGAACTGCTCAACATAACCACCATGTTGTCTGTAATCATATAAACAAGTTAATAAAATAGGATTTATCACAGGCTCATTTTGAAGTTGTTGGAATTTGAGAGGCGAGGTCAATGACACTCCTTTAGGCACCAGCATGCACAGTACGTTTTCCACAAAATAGTTGCAGAAGGAAAACTAAACATGCCATGGCTTTTAAGACATCACTGAAGTCTTTAAAGTTCTATTAAAATGTATCCCAAGAAACATTCCTTCCCAATTTTCTATTATGAATGTCTTATGTACTAGTTTTACATTAATGGCCTCAGACTTTTCTCGAATATGAAGTCTTTCCTCCTCTTATACATACCACTAACATCGTAGCCTCACTCTTTCACTATTAGAATTTCATGAGCACTCCCTTGTTTCTAGAGAATACCAGATTCCTCTAGAATAAAACAGAAATCTTTGTACCATACTACGGTAAAAACTCAAGATCAAATAGACTGTTTCATCCTTGATCAGGCCTCTGCATACCAGTGTCCCAAATGATGATGAATTTTTTGGTTTTCAAGACAGTTTCTCTGTTGTAACTCTGGCTATCCTGGAACTCACTCTGTAGACCAGGCTGGCCTTGAACTCAGAGATCTGCCTGCCTCTGCCTCCTGAGTGCTGAGATTAAAAGCATATGCCACCACTGCCCAGCAGCTGAATTTTTAAAAGCCACTTTAAATAGGAAGTAGTCCCTCTTTCTCCTAGAACAGAAGGTCCATATTTTCCCAAGGAGGCACTACTGCTCCTTCTAGCTTCCCTCGAAAGACTGTAGATGATCATACAAGGTGCTCTGGCTAAGACAATAGAGGTGGCTGGGAACTGCTGGGATGCAACAGGTAGCACCAGCCATGCCGCACACAGTGCAATTCTCAAGACAGTTCTGAACCATCAAGAAGCGCCCCCTCAGGTCAGTGGATGTGACAGCTACTCAACCAACGCTGAGTTATTCAATGCATTCCCAAAACAATCCGTCTACTTTTAGCTAAAAAAAAAAAAAAAAAAGACAAAACAAAAGCAAGAGTTGCATGGACCTAAGAGTGCTACTTCTCTAAATGCCCAGCTCTGGGTTTGGTGCTAGTGGCTACATTGTAAACAAAAGACTTTTACTATGCAAAGGACACAGTTCTGGAGACTTTTTTTGGCCACATACCAAAACACAAAATCCTACAGTTCAATTTTAACAATCACTTGCTAGCATGCACGGGGTTGCATCTCTAACAACACCTCTAACAAAGCTGATTTTCTTAAAGGTCCAGGACTATTGACTTTTACGAGTTTGGTAGCACTTTGGAATACAATTAACTTTTTGGAATGTAAAACAAACAAAACCCAACCACAAAAGCTACTGCTGCTGAGTGCAGTCTACAGCACTGGGACGATTTGAGTCCAGGGCCAGCCTGGTCTACATGTTGAGACTCTGTTTTAAAGTTATTACCAATTTGTGAAGAATTTCAAGGCACAATGTCACTGCTGGTCCTGAAGTTAATCTAAGTAATTTTATACCTATATAATATATTTTATACTGATTTTATTGATTTTGCTACTGGACTCAAACCCAGGGCCTTGTGTACACCAAGCAGGTGATCTAGCATCAGGTAGAGATCTAGTTTCCCTGTTATTGTTTTCTTTAGATTTATTTACTTTATGTGTATGAATGTTTTATCTACATATATGTATATGCATCAGGTACATGCCCGGTGCCCTTGGAGGTCGGAAGAGGGCATCAGATCACCTGGAGCTGGAGTTACATGTGGATGCTGGGAACTGAATTTGGGTCCTCTGCAAGAACAACAAGTGTTCTCTCCAGCCCCAACTTCACTGCTATTTTGAAATAATCCAAATGGCAAGCAGTTTATCATTTCCACAAAATGTAATAAAACTTCATAAAACATTTATCAACAAGAAAAAAAAAAACAAACAAACAAAACCAACAAGAGATTTACCTTGTCTTTGGACTGTCCCTGTCGAGCAATTGCATCATATTTAATTTTCCCTTCAGGATCCACCTGAATGGCCAGTGCATTTGACATTTTTTTCTTTCGCCCCATATCCAAGGGATACTGGGCCACATGGATTTCTGGAAAGGCACCTCCATCTCCAAAATCCTGTATATTACAAGAAAAGAAGTAAAAAGAATATTTAGTAGTAAGTAGCAATTCATTCAAGTTATCGAATCTCTGTTGAGTGTGAGTGACAACAGTAAACAAAACCAAGGTTTTCACCTGTGGAGTTTACATTTAGTGGACAAAGGTATAAAAACACACTCTTTGAGTGCAGAAGTACCATGAAGAGTGTACAGGTCCTGGGAAGAGGCACTTTCCTTTCAGGAGAGTGGATGTGACAAGTCCCTGTACAGAAATAATACAAATGAAAGCCTCAATGATGAGAAAGCAATCAAGGAAGATCCAAGGGAAGGAAGCATTTCCTTTTTCTTTTTTGGTAAGGTGCATGCGTTCGTTTATACATGCATCCTGAAGGTTGCAGCAGAGGCTAGAAGAGGGCATCAGATTCTCAGAGCTAGAGTTACATGTAGTTTTGAGCTGTCTGACATGGGTGTTGGAAACTGAAATGGACTTCTTGGAAAAGCAGCAAGTGGTCTTAACTCTCTAGAGAATGTAGTGTAGAGTTATTCACTTTTGCCTCCAAAAGAGGAAATGATGTTAAAGTTGAAGGGCAGATAAACAAGCCATAGAGAGCCCTTCTAGGCCATTGCAAGGAATGTGCATTTATTTATGTGGCTAGAATAAATAAAATACTTAGCTCAAAGCAAAGACGTTATAGCTTTATACCAGACATATACATAACAGCATTAGGTGTTGCTAAGTCTAGGGGAAATGTCAAGAAATGCTCTTGGAATCAGATTTTATTAACATATCCTTCATTTACTCACTGTTATATAAGACACAAGACATAAAAGACGCAAAATGAGTCATATTTTCTTTTGGATTGACCCTAGCCAGGCTCTTGTGGTAAGAACAGTGAATATAATTTGTCTATAAAGTTTTAAAAACAAAAAGCCCTGAAAGTCAAGTTTTTTTGCTTGTGACTAAAAGCTGGAAATGTCCTTGGGCCTGCTAGCAGCTTCATTCTTGTCAGAGGCCAAAGATGCCAGAAGGAAAACCTAATATTATTATTATTATTTTTGCTTATTTCTGCCCCCTAAAGGAGTACTCCTTTCATGGAACCCATACTGAGGACATGACTGAAACTGGGAGGCACCTGGACACCTGGAGTGAAAATCGGACTGACCAGCTCGTACCTCCATCCAGTAAAGCCATATTAGTTACAAGACAGTGGGCTCCCTCCTGCTCAAGAGCTCTGCCTTCTCTCCAAGAGCTCTATGATAAAATGCTTCTAAAACTCACCCTCTAAGCAGTGGTTCTCAACCTTCCTAATATAGTTAATAACTATATTTAATATAGTTCCTCACGTTGTGATACCCAACCATAAAATTATTTTCATTGCTACTTCATAACTGCAATTTTGCTAGTGTATTGAATTATAATGTAAATATCTGACATGCAGATGGTCTTAGGTGACCCCTGTGAAAGGGTCATTCGACCTCTAAAGGGGTCACGAGTAGCAGGTTGAGAACTGCTATTCTATGGATTTCATCTAGTATTCATGAGACAAGAACCCCAAAGCCACTGGCTTGGGGTGGCTTTAATGGCCATTAAGTTTACAAAACTCTAACCCCCTGAGCCAATGGCTTTGGGGTTCTTGTCTTAAAAACTTGAAGAATTAAATTTATGGACCATGAAGGGTGAGTTTTAGAAATAAAGCTCCACTCCGCTGGCCAGGATGGCCCCAGCTCCTGAGCTCAAGCGATCCTACTTCAGCTGGGATGATGCATACATAACGTACCCAGGCTCACATCTCTAACAATGATTATACATCATCACTGAAATATTGAAAACTACAATTTTTAAAGTAGAACAATGTTCTGTCAATAATCTGTTGGTGTTTAATATTTCTAAAAGTGTGGGTGTGTGATGTACGAGCCAGTGTGCATGCACCCATGTACATGCATATAAGGCCAGAACAGGATATTAGGTGTCTACTTCTACTACTTTTTTGTTATTGCCTTGACCCAGGGCCTCAGTGAACCCAGAAATTCTCTATTTTTCTGGCTAGGCTGGCTGGTATGCTCTTGGAATCCACCTGCCTCTGCTCTACAAATGCTGTGATTACAGATATTTTATGTGAGTGCTGGGGGATTCAAACTCCGTTCCTCATACTCACAGAGCAAGTGCTCTTACCCACAGAGTCAATCCCTCCAGGTCTATCAAAGCTTTGTCTTTGCACTACCCTGAAATACCTTTCTTTTAGTGAAAAAGAAAAAAAAAAAAAGAGAGACCTTCTAAGCAACGATATGTTCCCTTCCCCCTATTTTATTCAAAATTTTAAAAAAAAATTTTTTTTCTTGTTTGAGAAAGGGTCGCACTATGTAGCCATAGTTGGGCTGGAACTCACTACATAGACCAGGCTGGCCTCAAATTCATGGAGCTCCTTTGCCTCCTGAGTGCTAAGATTAAAGGAACATACCCTAAATCTGTCAAGTCTATGCATATATTTCAAAAATCCAAAAGACTCTGAAATCTGAACCACTTTTGATTCTAAGTATATTACATAGACACATTCAACTCATATTACCAAGAATGTTAGGGAAAACATTGAAATTCATCAATAAGAAGGTATTTAATGAAAATTAGGTTCGTTTTTATAAGATTTTTTTTCAGACAATATTTCATTAACTCTTGGATATGAATTCCTAGGCACAATACACTTATTTATTGAAGAAGGTTGAAAAATTTGAAAACCAACAGAATAAATTGAAAAAGAGATTTTTCTTGTAAATTAGGCAGAAATAAAGTCTTCCTAAGAAAAGTGCTTCCTCTACCCAGACCATCAATTTGACACATGCTCAGATCTGCTGGAGTTCTTCGACTATAATCAGCACTTCAGAACTGTAGTTGTAGCATTATGTGGTCATTAAGCCTGCCAGAAAATCATAGCTTTTCCTCTGAAAACTAGAACAAAATGCCTTCTTCACAGAACAGTCACTCCCCTCAAAGCATCCTGGGCATTTTCAGATTAGCTGGCAATTTGAGTTTGATTTCCAAATGAACTGCTCTGATCCACCAGGATAAATGAAACCTTTGATATCAATTAAGATTATAAAAGCCATCAGCCACCAGATGTCATAAAGCTCAAAGGCGCCCTTGTATGGAAATTGAGGCCTGCTGTCTCTGTAATCTAAAGAAAGCCCCTCAAAAGCCTATCTATAACCTCTCAAAAGGGACACTAAGTGCAATTATATAATGCTAGCCACCACTACCTTTTGTCTCTAGACAGGAAGGCATTACAACCCCTGGATAATCTATTTTTGCTCTGTTTCTCACAAATTCCAGAGAACAAAACCAAGAACAAAATCCCTTACCAAGGGCAGTAAGATTGTCCCTTATACGCCAGATGACACACATACACACATACCCTGGGGTCATGTTTGACCAAGGCAGGGTCTCCATAGGTGCTCATTTTCTAGACTACGCAGAGGCATGGCAAACACACGAGACAGTGTGCATGGCTTTGGGCGAACATCTAAGCAATGTTTCTATTCAAAGATACTATAAAGACACCTGGAGGAGGTCTGAATAGAAGCAGAGACCTCATCTGTAAAGCAGGTGTCATAGCCATCACAGAAAGTGCTACAAGGGGTGGGAGAGGTGGGTCAGTGGTTAAGAGCACTTGCTGCTCTTTGTAGACTCAGGTTCGGTTCCCAGGATTCGTATGGTGGCTCACAGCCACCTGTAACTCCAGGATCCAAGTTCCTCTTCTGACCTCCAAGAACAATGCATGCATGTGGTATACAGACATACACATAAAATAAATAGATCTTAAAAAGCAAAACAAAAACAACAATAACTGGGTAAAAAATAATGTAGTTCATCTAGAATATTAGAGCACAGTTAGGAAATAAAGGAAAACTTGTAGAAATGAAAATATTGGGAGGGAGAAAAAGGCTTAATGAAAGCGGAGATTTTTTTTTTCTGGCTTTTTTCCAGACAAGATTTCTCTGTGTAACCCTGGCCATCCTGGAACTTGTTCTATAGACCAGGCATCACCTGCGAATCAGAGATCTACCTGCCTTTGCCTCCTGAGCACTGGGACTAAAGGTATGTGCTACCATGTCCAGCTAAGCAGAGATCATCTGACATAAATACAATATGTTTATAAGTCTCTTACCTGCTGAGCCATTTCTCTAGCCTGCTAGGGTAAGTCTCAAATAGTCACTTTTCTCTATAGATAAGGAAGACGGTCAACTATATGAAAATTTCTTTGGAATTAGGGGAAAGAGATAGATACTGAACTATGCATAGGATAGGTGATTATTAGGCTGTCAAGGAAATTTATTTTTTGGAGACAAATCAAAGGTATAAAAGGACTATTCCAAACTCTTCTCTGCTTCTACCAAATCAACCAAAATTTAGCTTCCACACTCCTAAAAATGTATGCAATATCATGACCAGGCATGTGCTGACATTCTCAATCTGAAGATTTGAAAAGACACAAAGAGAAACTAGTAAAGAAGACACTACTGGGTTTCCCCAGAGGCACGTTATCGCTTCAGAGCTATGACATGGTAGTATTGTCATTGTTGGAGGTGGGGTGGGGTGGACACAACTCAAATGCAAATCCTATTCTGATTCTTCCCCTTACAAAGACCCCAAAGTTTTATTATTATTATCATCATTATCATCATCATGTGTGTGTAGTGTGTGTAAGAGACAGAGAGAGAGAGAGATGAGAGAGGACACATGCACATGCCACAGTGCTTACGGAAGAAAGTTTCGGGGACAGGTTCTTTATTTCCACTGTGGGTTCTGTGAATCAAACTCAAACTGTCAGGTTTGTGCAGCAAAACCACTGCCTGCTGGGCCATCTGATCCTTCTTTTATTTGTATTTTACTCTCCCATTATTGCTCAGGGGCCATAACACCTATATTTGTAAAGGTATGCCAGTTCCTTCTGTACGGGTTTAATAGTTCAGCACAATTAAAAGGCCAAACAGGGAGTCTCTGCTGATCACAAACCGTGACAATAAGAAGGAAAAAGTCTTCAGAAGGAAGAACATGCTTTCAGAACTTACCACCATGATTTCCATTACACTGCTATCAACAGTCATCTTCCAGGGTTTAAATTTATTTTACAAGTGTATAATAGTAAATTTCGGCCAATTTACCTCTAACAACCGTGGAATCCAGCCTTTCCGGTACCCGTATGGGGGAGGCTCTCGTCGAGAGGAGACCAGGGAGGTCTGCCGTGATCTTTGAGATCTTGCTTTTTCTTCAGCTTCAAGTTGGTCCTGAGAGAGCTGAGTAGGCGCAGGTAAAAAGCTACAAGAAATCAAAGTCAGAATTAAAAACAAAAACACAGTTAATTATTACAATTCAGCAACGATTTTCTTTTGCTCAGCAAACAGACTACTCAATGATTTATAGAAGCATTCAATATTTATCACTTTCTTATACGTGGAAAGAAAGAAGTACTTAGAGACACCTAGTGAAAACCCCTATTCTATGCCAAGGGCAAGTGGTTGTCCAGACTTCAAAACTAACAGGTATTTACACAATACACAAGCTACCAAACTCTGTGCTTCCACACTTTACACAGAAACCAACTTCCAGTGCATGGTTTCCTAAGGACCCTTCCTGGTTTTGTTTTTTTAACAAGGTCTAGTTAGGTAGGTAGCCATTGCTGGTCTTGAACTTGCCACCCTCTGGCCTCAGCATCTAGAGTTTTGAGATTAATTAATACTACTGTGTTTTCCTATTTCTTTTCCTGCCTCCCTCCCTCTCTTTCTTTTTTGAGACAGGGTCTCACTGTAGATCCAGCTGCTTCCCCAGTGTTGGGATTAAAGGCCTGCACCACCAGGCCTGCACAGAAGCTGTTTCCTGTTCTTATACTCCTCCTCTCCTCACTCAAAAAATGATTACTTTTATGCACCATACTTTTAATTATTTTAAGATTGATAGAAAGTAACAAGAACTACAATTGACCATCACCACGAGGCGGATAAAAGAATGTAAAAGGCACATGTAAGTAATTCTCCAAGGGGATCTAGTTTAGAATAAAATTTAAAAAACCCAACAGGTCAAAGAATTAAAACAGAAATCCTGAACACGACTACTTACCATTTAGTCAAAACACCCCTTTCACTAAATTCCCCTTAAACTTCTATGTATTGTAAATGTTACCACAGGATATCCAAAGTTAAAAAAAAAAAAAGAAAAATGATAGCAGTAGGTAAATATCTTTAAGGAAAGACAGAAGTCAGGTTCCTTGTGTGCTCTTGGCTAATAAGCATACTTGAATATGCAGGGAAGCTTAATTATTATTTATTTAAAAATACACACACACTGGACTTGGTGCAGGCAGTATTCTAAGTAGGCACTGAGACTATAAATTCATACATGCAGATGCAAATTATAGAAACAGGAAGAGATACAGGGCAGAGTGTGTGATAGAATACATCAGTAGGATCTAATCTAGACTGGGACCTTACAAGTTTAAAACCCACCCATGCAACTTAAAACCATGGAGAAGTTACCTGCTCTGAACTAGTTTCCCCATCTTAAAAGGTTAGAGGATCTATTTCATGAGGTCATCCAACAGAACATTCATGAACCAGTCTACAATGTTAATACTATTCAATGTATTGAGGTCTTAGACGAAAACATTCATGAACCAGTCTACAATGTCTAACACTATTCAATGTATGCCACACAGATATTAGATATTGGGAGCTGTTCCTTGACTTGGGTTGGCTGCCCCACCTATATGTTCTCAGGACCAGGGGTATACCACTTATCTTTCTGTATTGCAGTCATCTATTCATCTGCCTGCCCTCTTACGAGACTGAGCAATCTGATGACAGAAATCTATCTTCCACTGTTTTTGTCCCTAACTGTCCAGGCCCTGTCTGGTACCACAAATTCCTTCAACATTTGCAAAAGATTCACTCTGCCCTTTACATTCAGTTTTACATCACTGCAGCCTTCTTGCCTTTACTTAAGCCAGTTCAAAACCTTTACTCTTATTATTTCCTTTGCCGTAAAATATTGATTCATCAGAATTTTTAAAATAATACTTTTATTAATAAATTCAGTTTTGTAAAATATATCTCGACAATACCCTCTTTCCATTCCTCCCTGATCCACCTTCTCACCCCGTGCCCCCTTGCCCCCCAACGAAAGAAAGATAAAAGAAAATTAAGTCCAGTTAGTGTGACAAGAGCGTGGATCATGGGCATCACCACAGTTCCTGGAGGTAGCAGGCTGCTTTGATGATAGATATTCCCCTGGCCCACACACCAAGCACAATGAAGTTCAACCCAAAGTTAGGCCTCACTGCCCAGGGCCACAGGACCCAGGCCTCCAACAAACACCTGGACACTGAACACCCCAATATACTACAAACACCAGGGCATCCCACATGACCCCAGACATTCTGCAGGCACCAGGGCTTCCTGCAAGCATCCAGACAGCCCACAGGCATCAGGATATCTCCTAAGTTCTAGGGCACCCTGCAGACACTCAGGCATCACACAGGCACCTATCAGGAATTTTAAAAACTTACTTACTAAAAGTGTGTGTGCATGTGTGCTGCAGGGCATGTGTGGGGTCAGAATTCAACTTTGTGGTGCTGGTTCTCTTTTTTGAACTTTAACTGAGTCCTGGGCTTTGAACCCAGATGGTCAGACTTGTATGGCAAGTGCTTTGCCAACTGAGCTCTCACTAGCCCATTCAGAATGTTTCCATGCTTTTACAGAAAACTCTTCCCAAAATCTTTGTACTTTAGTAAGCACATCTCAATTACTCCAGCCTAGAGGTATTTTCTGACTACCTTGTCCAAATCAAAATAGCCACTGCTCCACAAATTTTAATTTTAAAATTACTTTAATTTTTTTGAGATAGGGTCTCACTATGTAGCCTTGACTCTCCTAGAACTATATAGATCAGGCTGACCTTCAACTCAGAGAGATCTGCCTTCTGCTTACTGAGTGCTAGGATTAAAGGTATGGACCACCACACCCAGCCAAAATTACATTTTTATTTATTTTGTGTATAGAGGGGAGTGCATACATATGTCATGGGGACAACTGTGGGAGTCAGTTCTCTTTTTCCACCATGTGGGTCTCACGGATGGACTCAAGATCTTTGGGCTTAGCAGCAAGTGCTTTTACCCAGTAAGACATCCTGATACTTAAGTCACATCCTAATACTTCAACCTAGTAATAGCATTTATCATCTGAATGCATTATTTTTTTCCTCATGTAGTCTCCCTCCTAATGGAAGCAAGCTCTATGAGAACACTGAGTAAAAAAGACACAGGAAGTGTCTTTTACCTTTGGTAAAAGTAAGTTTCCCTTACCATCTCACCAAATAATAGTTCATGAAACTAAAACAAAAAAACATTTTATGTGTGAATGTTAAAAACTAGGTTTATTTCATTTTTATGTGAATGAATGCTTTGCCTGCATGCATGTCTATGTAGCACATATATGCCTGGTGCCTTCAGAGATTGGAAGAGGGTGTCAGATACCTAAACTGCAGTTATAGCTGGTTGTGAGCCACCACGTGGGTGCTGGGAACGAAACCAGGTCCTCTGTAAGAGCTGTGATGCTCTTAACCACTGAGCTGTTTGTTCAGCCCACATTTCCTAGTTTTTATAAAGAACATTAACAAGCATACTAATGAAAGCCAACTGAAAGCTTTGTAGTCCCCAAGCCTGGCCATTTTGAGACTTCATTTTTTTTTTTGTCATTGTTAAACACACAACACCATACCTCTGGCATTGTTCTTGTTTGCATCCATTTCATAGTCTACCTTCCTGCCTCATAACCCTACCACAGTGCCTGAAGAACACTCAAATGTTTGCTCCCTGTTAACATTTCAGTCCACATAACTTAACTCTATTACTACTATAATTATTATTATATTTACTAAGGTTAGTTCTATACAAATAAGCATTTTCTGTTGGTTGCAGTTTCATTTCTGTTATTAAAATACTCTGGCCAAAAAAAAAAAAAAATTAAAAGGAAGAAGGGCTTATCTGACTTACAATTGATTGATTCCAGGTTACAACCCACAAAAGGATATCAAGGCAGGCAAGAACTCAAAGGCAAGTGGAATCCCACTCACAATCAAGAGCAAGAAAGACTTCCTTTCTTTCAGCGAGGGAAGGAAGGAAGGAGGCAAACAGGGAGGCAAGGCACCATAGAAGCTGCTTGCTGGTTGGCAGACTGGCTTATGCTCATCTTGCTTTCTTAGCTTTCAGGACCACCTGTCAAGGGAATGATACTGCCCATAGTGGGTTGTTGGGTCTTCATCTTTTAGCAAGAAAAGCAATCTGCTACAGACATGTCCATAGCCCAGTCTGATCTAGGCAATTCCTTATCTGGTATCCTTTTACTAGGTGTGTTAAGTGGACAGTTAAAGCTAACCAGGACACTATTTTTCTATTTTCGTTTCTTTCTGTCTGGCCTTAAACTAACTATGTAGACCAGGTTGGCCTTGGATCTCAGAAATCCTCCTGCCTGCACTATTTTCATCTGTGTATCTACTTGTCCATCTTACCGGTGGCAAAAAATAATTTCACTCTTCATACACAACCCAAAGCAACACAACGAATTATTGCCGTGACCAAAACATTTTAGGATTCATAGTGTTACAAGCCAGGAAAAATATGAGAAGTGGGTTTAACAGGAGCAAGGCAATGTCCTAAAATGAATTTTCTTTACACCCTCTTTAAAATCAGACTTTTCCTGCTGAGTTCGCATGGAAAGTTTTTCCACTCGGAGCAGCTCAGAGTTACATAACTTTTTGGAACGCTCCCATTTAGCATCTTTTTTCTTAAAGGCTGGGAGCACTTTACGGTAACCAAGGCAACCAGGAACAGCAAAAGTCGAAGGTGGTTCTAAGTACAAAAGAAATTCTAAGGTCCAAACTTAAAGCGCGCGGAGCAGAGGCGCATTTAGTAAACAGCAACCCCTACTGCTGCCAATTTAAAAAATTTTGGTCAGTTCTTGGAACATCTCCGACACTCCGTTCTTTGAAAAAAAAAAATCTTAGTTTCGGAAAAGAGAGTAGCAGGAGAAAGGGGAAAGATCAAAGCATACAAGCGACTGGAAAGCCACGCACACGACTGGCGCGCTTCAATAAATAATAAGTCGCTGCCTAACACCCCGCACCGCGTCCGCCCCAGTCCGGGGTCCCCGGGGCGCTCGCCAATCCGCCGCGCCGCTTACGCGAAGCACACGTGAGCACCTCCGCGCGAGGCTACGCCGCGGCTCTAGGCCCCGGGGAGGGGGCGAACTCAACCTGGGAAACCCCTAAAGAAAGACCCCGGCTTCGGTGCGGCCTAGTCGCCAAGGAAGCCCGCGGGACGTTCTAGCCATGGTCTCAGCCAGGGTCTCTCAACGCCCCAGGACAGGTCACTGCCCGCACCGTCCGGGCTGAAAAAAAAAAAATATGAGTACTCCCAGACCTTCCGTATCGAGGACCGAAATCAACAACCCACCTGGTGAGCGCCATCTTCTTCCGCTTCTTCCAGCGCAAGCCACGGCGTCGCGGGGCGGATCTTGCCCGGGAACGAAGTGCTCATTGCGCAGGCGCTCCGGCCGAAAGGCCTTACGGGCTTTGTAGTTCTTTGAGTTAAAACACTTTAGCAGTAAATTCTGGGCTAAGCCATTTATTCTTTGGCTTAATTAAATCTCTAGTTCTTAGCCTGGAGCCCTGGAGTGTTTAGGCCTCCATATAATCTAAAACCACCGACTGAGCCACTCTGACTAGCTCCTTCTGTACTGAACTCAACCAACTTTTCTGGTTCAAACTCTTCTCCAAACTGACTGGTTCTAACTGATCTGAGCCAGCTTACTGTTTCTGACCAAACTCTTCCTACTCTGTCCAATTCTGGATGACTCTCTGACTGCTTCAGACTGAACTGTTGGGCTTCATACAGAATCACCCTTCCCATCTGATACAGACTTCTTCTGCAGAACTGTCTGGCATCCCTACAGAACGAGTCATTGATGGGGAGCAGGACCAGCCTATACTCCTCTGGGCTGAGTGGGATGGTGAGTATCCGCAGCCGACCCCTCCCCACTGGGAGAAAAGACACACACGGAGCCGGGAGAACTGTGGAAGCAGGAACTTGTTTTACTGAACAAGTTAGCCCCTTAAATAGGCCTAGGGGGAGGGGGCGGTACGGGGATAGAGTGAGCTTACTTAGGAGGGAGGAGTAAAATGGTGTGAGTGCAGCTGGCCAGTGGAGTTCTGTTACATGGCAGTTGCTAGGTAGGGCTGTTATTAGAGCAGGCTATGCTGAGTAACCGCTATGCGGAAGAAAGACAGGTATTGGACAATAGTCCTCATAGGGCCCAACAAGAATTATCTCTGTGTCTCTCCCTGAGCTCTCATTGTTCCATACTGCCTCAGTTAACCTCTCTGCCTTATCCTCAGTCAGACTGCCTCGTTGTTTCTATGTTTTGTCTCCCATCTTTGTGCTTCAGACTGCTCACTTCATACTGCATGCTGACTGACTTCTGTAACTGCCTGACTCCAACTCCTTCTGAGCTGTGTCTCCTGTGTGTGCTTCCACACTCTGTTTCTGTTTTTAGGGATTAAAGGTGTGAACCACCACACTGCCTTCTGAATACTGGGATTAGAGGTGTGTTTACATTCCATCCAGACCACACAGGCCTCTGAATGTAGACCCCTGGAACATAGACCCTTCCGAGCTTTCACGCAGGCCTATTCCTCTACGAATTAATGTAGGAAATCGATAAAGCATAGACTAAAACCTGAAATGTGGGATTTAAAGAAACGGATGGAAAAGTGTTCTTACAGTCAATTCTCGTTTTCCACAGAGGTGTATCGTTTGAGGTGCTTACACCATGATAGTTCCTTGTTGTCCTAGGGTAATATAGAGAATAGCAATTTTACTACAACATAATTAAGAAAGTAGATCTGGAGAACTGATTTGGTGACCTAGTGGGTAAAGGCTTTTGCTGATGAGCTTGAGTCCTTCAATTCAATTCCCAGGACCCACATGGTAAAAGGAGAAAACTGACTCCCTCAAGCTATCCTCTGACCTTTGCACAAGTGTGGTGGCAGTTCCACCAACATGCACGCACGCACGTGTGCTCTGAATAAAGTTTATTTTTCAATGACTTGCCACAGGCAGTGCTTTAGTTGTGTGGGGTGTAGGTTTGGTTCAATTGAGTTGAGTCTTCATGAGTTTCCCTGCCTCACCTGGTTCAAGGTTCTGGTACGTAATCTAGGTTGTCTGTGTGTAAGCTTCTTCCCTGGGATTTACAAAAGAAAAACCAGAAGACCTAATGTAGATGGAAATATAATACCTTGAACAGGTTCAATAAAGAACAGAGACAATTCTCCAAGATGCAAAGGATCCAGCCCCTAATTGACTGACCCTGAGCAAGACTCTAAATATACTTTTTAAAAAGCCCTCTACTCTGTAGATTTTATTATTTGTTTTTAAATAATTTTAAAAGAAATGAAAAAAATTTCAGGTGCATGCTTGGTGCCCATGGAGGTCAGAAGAGGGCACCAGATCTCCTGGAACTAGACTTGTAGACCATTTTAAGCTGCCATGTAGAATGCTGGAAACAGAACCTGAGCCTTCTGTGAGAACAGCAAGTGCTTTTAGCCTCCAAGTCATCTCTCCAGCCACCCAATCTGTAGATTTTAAAAGGTAAATAAGAAGCTGAGTTGTGGAGACACAGGCGTTTAATCTCAGCACTTGGGAGGCAGAGGCAGGCAGATCTCTGTGTTTGATACTAGCCTGGTCTACAGAGCGAGTTCCAGGACAGCTAGGTCTGTGACACAGAGAGCCCCTGTCTCAAAAAACAAAACGAAACAAAACTATGAGTAAAGTGGGCAGTAGTGGAATACGCCTTTAATCCCAGCGCCTAGGAAGCAGAGACAGGCAGTTCTCTGTAAGTTTGAGGCCAGCCTGGCCTACATAGTTAGACCCCATCTCAATAAACAAACAGAAACCCAGGAAAGCAAAGTAAAATACAAAATGAATATAATGAATTAATATGTAAAAAGTGTGACATGGTATCCCCTGATTCATTGTCCCTAGATGATATTCAGGATTAGTTTGAATTCTTTTTTTTTAAATTACATTTATTATTCATTTATTTCTATGAGTGGTAGAGGTTCAAGTCAGAGGACAACTTCCTGGAGTTGCTTCCCTCTGCCATGTGGGACCTGAGGATCGAACTCGGGTTGTCGTCGTTGGCAGCAACACCTTTTTACCCACTGAGTCATCTTGATGGCCCTTTGTTTGAATTCTTTTTTTTTTAAATTTATTTAAAAAAAATTTTCTTCTCTCATATAACTTATAGAATACATCTCAGCCCCCAAAACGTGTAGCTCAGGCTGGCTTCCAACTTATGATCCTTTTGCCTCCTCCCCTCTCCCCCTCCTCCCCCAATCCCCCTCTTCCTCCTCCTCCCAGCAAATTCTACTGGCCTGTGCCACCACAACTGGCTTGAATTCTTTTAAAAACTTTTTTTTTTTTTGTGCAAATTGGTTCATATCTTTAATCCCAGCACTTGGGAGGCAGAAGCAGGCCAGATATCTGCTTTGAGTTTGAGGCCAGCCTGGTCTACAGAGTGAGTTCGAGGACAGCTAAGACTACACAGAGAAACCCTGTCTCAAAAAAACAAAAGTATTTTTTTTTTGTTTCATTTAACAATTTTATTTTATGTGTGTGACTATTTTGCCTTTATATACGTCTGTGTGTACCGTGTGCATGTCTAGTGAGGCCAAAAGAGCATGTGAGATTCCCTGGAACTGGAGTTTTAGACAGCTGTGAGCTGCCATGGGATGCTAGGAATTGAAACTGGGTCCTCTCCGGCCCCCCTAATTTAGTACATTAAAAAAAAAAACATAGGCATTTTGTTTGGCACAGAGTTGTCTATAAATTCACTGGGAGAGAGTTGCTATTTTTACACTTTAATGCGCTCTCACTCAGCAGTATGCTTAGGTTTGACTTACTGAAATCTTTCATCATATCATCTAATAATGTTCTGAATTTGACTTTCCATAGATTGTACACATTTCTCAGGATATGAATTCTTAGATGGTTCATTTTTTTTTCACTATCGTGAGTGCAATCTGTTTTTATATGATTACTAAGTATAACAATAATTTTTATTAAGTTATCCAAAAATGTTCTGAAATATCAAGAATCAAGTTTTGACTACAGATGGCTTAGAGCTGGGGTCACCTCGCATGGCTGAGACTCAGCCTTGTACCTCCTTTTGATTGAGCTGTTCTTTGGGTGGGTAAGTAAGAGAGAAGCACTGCTATTGGCTTCTTCCCCAGGAGCTCTGAGATTTCCTGTTTAAAAGCTCTTGTGGGACCTGCAGACCCCATTGCTTCCCAGATTTAATTATTCCTTTGAAACATTGGCTCGAATCTTAAGGGGACACGAAACAGAAGACTCTACTGGGGATGAAGCTTTAGACCCAAGATAACGATTCCTTTTTCTATTGAATAGCTTGGCAGGGGAGCAATTAACCTCTTGCTCTGATCTGACCATTTATTTTGATCATTTCATTACTATCAAGTGTTCTGTGGCTTAGAACACAGCCATCTGATATCTGAGGCCACTCCTTTACAGTCTTTCCCTTTCCTGTAGTAATAAGATAGATACCCTATTCTATCAGCCTGTGCTTGCCTGTGAGCTGAGGGTCTGTAGAGGGTATGTGTAGATGGCTATGGTTTAATTACCCTGAAAGGAAAAAACAGTGGTACAATAATATTGGTTATTGAGCTGGTGAGATGGCTCTGCCGGCAAAGTCACTTGCTGCTAAGCCTACAACTTGAGTTTGATTCCAGAAATTCACAGGGCGGAAGGAGAGAGCAGACTCCTGAAAGTTGCCCTCTAATCTGCACACAGGCTCGATGGGGGTTGATGCAGGGGATCTAGAGCTCCGTCCTGGCCTCTATTGATACCAGGCACATATGTGATAATGGACATCCATAAACTTAAATTTTTTTAATTAAATATTTTTCTTTCATAATTTATGTATTGTGTGTAGGCACATGTAGAGGTCAGAGGCAACTCATAGGTCAGTTCTCTCCTTCTACCATGTGGATCCCGAGGTTCAAACTCTGGTCGTCAGGTTTGGTGGCAGGTGCTTTTACTTGCTGAGCCATCTTACCAGCCAAACAAAAACAGTTTTTGTTTCTTTTTTTTCCCCCTTAAGATAGAAGTTCTCAAACTGTGGGTTGCGACTCCTCTGGGGATTGAATAACCCTTTCACAGGAGTCACCTAAGACCATTCTGCATATCAGATATTTACATTTTGATTCATAACAGTAGCAAATTTGCAGTTATTAAGTAGCAACAAAAAATAATTTTATGGGTTGGGGGTCACCACAACGTGAGGAACCGTATTAGAGGGTCGCAGCTATAGGAAGGTTGAGAACCACTGCCTTAAGACAAGATCTTGCTATGTTGTCCAGGCTGAGATGGAAATCAAAATCTTCTCCTGTCTCAGTGCCCACAAATTAGGATTCCAGGCATACACCATGGCCCTTGGTTTAGTTAGTTAGTTAGTTAGTTAGTTTGTTTGTGTTTTAAAGGTCAGGGTCATTCTCAGGTGGTACCCAATGCTTTGAGAGTACCAACCAGGTGCTGGAGCATTCAGAGAATGCTTCCTGGTAATGTCATATGCCATTTGCAGGCGAGGCCTAGTAGAACAGGTAGATATTTGGGTGGTCAGAGGCATGAGGAGCAGGGAATAGCACTGAAAGAATTCAGAGGTAGTAGGAGCAACTTTTATTTCTTTTATCAACCTGCCCTTGAACTTCCTGTCTAGACTCCTTCTCAGGAGCAGTAGAGTCTCTGCCGACCTCATTATTCCAGAGAAAAGACCACTGAGCCCTGCCCATGGGCAAGCCTTTCCTGGCTCCAGTTCCAGCTGTACTTGATCTCTAGGTTCTTTTTGGCTCTCCAGAGATGTTTCAAAATGCCGTGAACACAAGCTCCTAATATTGGGGACCTTTCATTCATAGCCTAGTTATATACCAACAGTGACGATCAGTTATTCCTTCAGATGAGGGGTCGGAAACATTTTAGGGCTCTTTTTTGCATATGCATATGTGTGTGTGTGTGTATGCGTGTGAGCCTGAGCATGCGTCTTTGGAGGTGCATTTGCATGCAGAGGCCTGAGTTTGACAGTGGGTAGCATCCTAGACCACTCTTCCACATGCAGATTGAGGCAGTGGCTCTTCTTGAACCACAGTGTGCTGTTTGGCCAGTCTGCCTAGCCAGCTTGACACCCCACCCCACCCCCGTCCCCCGCTTCCACCTCCTGCATACTGGAATCACAGGCAGGTTTCTATGCCCACCCAGACTTTTTATGTGGGTTCCGGTGATCCAAACTCTGGTCCTCATGCTTACACAGCAAGCACTTTACCTACTGAGCCATCTCCCCGGCCCTATTTTAGTTTTTAAGTAATAGAAGCTAGTTTCTCAGGCAGGTGGAATTCCTCTACTCCCTGTCTCTTCAAAACACCCACCTCTAAATGCCTATTCTCAACAAAGTAAATTTAGATGTCTCCCAGTGCAATAAAGAGAAACATCTATACGTGAGAGTATTTCTCTGGGAGGGATCCAGAAAACCGAAGGGGAAAAGAATCTGTCTTCTACCTAAATGGATAGTGCCAGATTTAGCCCATAGAAAAACAACTTTTTTTCACTGTGAGTAGACTTTGAGCCCCCTCTACCTCCCTTAGGAAATATCTAAGGAAGCAGCAGGCGCAGATCCAATTGGTGGGAAGGCCAACTGAAAAATGAAGGACACGAACTTGACCTTGGACCTGGGCAGGAGCCCATTTCTGCCAGGGGCAGAGAGACTGATAGAGAGCAGGTGATGGTTAATGTAAGGATTTTCCTTGAGCAGCTCAGGATTAAATTCAACTTACAGTCGGGAACTCTGCTCTAATACCCAGGACCACTCTCTAGTTTGGCTACCAAAGGGAAAATAACAAGCATAAGCGAGAATGTGTACAAAGATGTTGTGTGACAAAACGCTTTCTGGGGAGCCGAGACGTGCTCATCCATTCACCCAAGGTAGGGGACCCACAACAGACCAAAGTATGGATACCACCCAAGTCCAACTTGTTGAACCGATGAGTTTTACTGGGGTTACTTACAGGAGCAAAAGTGACTCAAAGACAACTGACTCAACAAGGCCCACCCCAGCATGGGTGACAGTTCATAAAAACTGGGAAACCTGGAGCAGCACTGCACAGCCTGAATACAGCTCAACAGATCGGAGAGTGTCCTTTCCAAGGGAAAGGGTTTTTTTGGTATCTTGGCGATCAGGGAGCCAAGGAATACCACAAAGTCTTACCGTGCAACAAACCTCACACAAGAGATTTATTCATGGGGGGAAGCACATAGAGTCTGTTAAAGTACACTCAGGGCAGCTCCCAGAGGACAGAGATTATATAGTTGCAAAAATAATGAGTAGAAGTCTCCTGAAGGAAAAGGAGAGAGAGAAAGAAATAAACCTCTATGAAGAGAAAAGGCTCTGAAATTAGTAAATGAGGAAACAAGCTCCTAGGTGAGAGCCACAGAATGGAGGTCCTTCAAGATAAAGAATTCAGCTGGGAGCAGGAAAAAACAAGGTTCTTACTGCTTTTCCGTATCATGGAGCTGACGTTCCCTCCTGCCACTGGTGGAAGTGTACTGTTCCACAAACTGAGTTTTCTGATAGCTATGTTGTATGTGTGTGAAGCTCATGATGTGTTTGAGGTCTATGAAGATGGGCATATGTTTACCAGTATCGGTGTTGAAAAAGAATGCCAAACTGCCAGAATGTTTCAACCAGAGATTATTCCCAACAGCCCAGGACCCCCTGCTGTTGTGGAAGCCACAGCTTGCAGCCAAAAAGCTCCAAGTTAAATGAACATTTTTTTTCTGCAAACCTGACTACAAGCGGTCCAGATACTGGTGATGGTGATGAGAAGAACTCCACCCACTAGGGGACCAGTTATTTTTCCAGTAAATTAGACTCTCTCTTAAAGTCTGGAAAGTGTTTCCTAAGGGTCAGCACACGCAAACTGTTTTCCGGAATTGGCTGAGGCTGTATCTGCTGCTGGCAGCTGAACTTGGTACTGTATGAGTTACCCAGGTGGCACTGGTATTGAAGACATGAAGGAGTCTTTGGAGAGCAGCTAAGGCTTGACACTATGAGAGACCAGGAGAGGCCATTGGTAACAGTGCAGCCTCAGTAGCAGCTGAAGGCCCAGATTGAAGGGGTCATACAAAGAAGTTGAGGCTTGGCACCATGAAGAGAGCTCAGGAGGGTCATTGGTGAAGGTGCAGCCCAGTTGCAGCAAGGAACTCCAGCATTTCTGAAGATGCCAGTACCATGGGACAACCACCAAGAACAGCAGCAGTAGTGGAATGAAGCCAGCCAGAGCCTGGAGGACAAACTGTGTGTGATGGAGAGGGCAGAGCCAGAGAACTGAGACAAGCTCTTTGGAGGAGCGCAGAAGATCATGAGTGAATTCCAGATAATTGGACATTGATAATGTTTTTCTGCAGTCCAAAGACATTATGAAAAGCTTGATAGAGTTTGCTTTCATTTGGTCCTATGCATTAGCAACCCTCATGATTGTTCTTCTTGAAAATGGTTTTCTTGGTGTAGTGTTAAATCGTGTTGTAGAGATAAAGCAATTTTTTATTGGCTTATACAGAAAAGGGGAACTGTTGTGGAAGTTTATATTTAGTTATATATAAAATAATTGTTTTATGCAATGTTGTGATCACGTTCACCCCACTACCATCTCTCACTGCCCCCGACTCCTGGTGAGCCCCCTTCTTCTTCTCAACTGGTGCCTCTCCTACTTTTCTCTGCTGTGTGTGCGCGCGTGTGTGTAGGTGCACACACACACACTCTCTTTAGCGCGTTAAGGTCTTATGCACATAGCCACAGCTGCTGTGTGCTCCTGATTACAATGGCTGTACCATGTCTAGAAGACAGCGTTTTATGGCCCTCCTCTCAGTCGTCCTGCTCTTAGAATCTTTTGCTCCTTCTTCCACCATTTTCGTTGGATGGAGTGATATAACTGTTCCAACGATGTCTAAGTACTCAACATTCACTTATTCTCAGCACTTTGACATGTCATGTGCCTCTGCATTAACCATTACCGACTGCAGAAAACAACAGAAAAGAGCACTTCTCTGACCAGGCTGAGCACTAGTCTATGGGCATAAACATAAATACTTAGAAGGCTATTTGGCTACATCCCTATTAAGCAAAATATGGATTCCCCACCAGGGCCTGTGACCTCCCTAGCTGTATACTTTTGACCACATTTACTGTACCAGGTATGTGGTCCCTCCCATGGACAGGCCTCAAATCCAGCCAGAAAACTGTTGGGTTCTCACTAGTCTTGTCACAAGTGCATGGAGGGCATGTGTTGCCTGGCATGTTGTATTGTAGCATAGCACACAGGTCCCCTGGCATGTGGAATTGCAGCACACAGGTCCCCTGGCATGTGGAATTGCAGCACACAGGTCCCCTGGCATGTGGAATTGCAGCACATGGGTCCCCTGGCATGTGGTATGGTAGCACACAGGTCCCCTGGCATGTGGAATTGCAGCACATGGGTCCTCTGGCATGTGGTATGGTAGCACACAGGTCTACAGCCAAGTAAAGGTGTTGATGATTTTTCTCTCTGGTACAATGGGCTCTACACAGCATGGAAGGTGCTTCCAGCTCAGTTCCAGCTTGATTTCTCTGTGTCTTGTGGTGTCTATGGTGTCTTCAGCAATAGTTTCTTACCATTTAGTTCCATGTGGAGACCAAAATTCAACTTTGGGTATCGTTCTTTTGGCACTGTCTCTACCTTGTTGTTTCTTTTTTAGCAATGTTTTTATATTTTTTTAAGAATTTCATACAATGGGTTTTGAACACATTCACTTCCCACTCCCCCAACTCCTGGACATTATCCATTAGAGGCACCACTGATGGTCTTTTTTTTTTTTTTTTTTTTAAGTTGAATTACTACCATGACATACACAGATAGTCCCAGCACTGTGGAAGGCTGAGATGGGAGCACTAGGCCCTGAAGACACTGTTTTGCCCTGGTCCTTCCCAACTTCTGGCTCTTACAATCATTCCATCCCTACTTCTGAGGGGGGTCTCTGAGCCTCGGTGGCTGGGTAGAGGCAGGTTGATATAGATGTCCCATTTGTGACTGAGTGCCCCACTGATGTTTATTCTCTGCACTTCAGCTGTTTGTAAGCTTCCGAATTAACCATAGTTCACTGCACAAGAAGTTTCTTTCTTCTGACAAAGGGTCTTTCACTAGGACTTGTGCTTGCCACTAGACTAGCTTGGCTGGATAACGAGCCCCTGGGATCCATCTGTCTCTGCCTTCCCAGCGATGGGATTACCCAGGCAAACCACAACACCCAGCCTTTACCTAAAGAGTGCTGGGGATCAGACTTAGGTCTTCTTGTTTATGTGGTGAGCCCTTTACCCATTGAGCCATCTTGTCATTCCTATCTTCGATTTTCTTTCTTATTTCTGAGTTGTATGACTTTTTCTGATGCTTTGTGAGACTTTTTCATGTGGTCGAATACTAGTCCTTTATCTGCTGCAAATCTCTTCCATCACTGTGCTTGCCTTCTGCTCTAACAATGGTATCTTTTGGTAAACAAAATAATTTAATTCTGCAGTTAGCATAGCTATGAATATTTTCCATTATGGTCAGCATTCCTCGTGTCTTGTTTGAGAAATCCTTCCCCGTGCTGCGTCTTATCTTGTAGAAGCTTTGTAGTCATTTCTTTTGCATTTATGTCAACTCCACCAGGTGAATTGAATATTGTGAGTGATGTGAGATAGGACTCAGTCCAATTTCACTTTTTCTCCACAGATGCTCAGTTTTATCGGCAGCGTTTATTTAGAAGCCTGTTCTTTCTTGGCTGATCTGCGGGTCTCCTCTGCCATGTAGCAAGTGTCCATATGTACAGCTTTGTTTGGGTCTCTTAATTATGTTCTTTACATTTAAAAAATTGCTATGGTATTTTACACGTACAGGAGTTTTGTCTGCACGCATATCTGTATACTACATCCATGCCTGGTTTGGAGGCCAGACAGGGTGTTGATTTCCCTAGAATTGGAGTTTTAGACAGTCGTGAGCTGCTCTGTGGATGCTGGAAATCAAATCTGGATTTTCTGAAAAAGCAGCAAGTTCTCTTAGCCTCTCAGCCATTTCTTCAGCAAACTAAAAATTGAGAAAAAACAAGTTTCCCAACACTGTAAATTGTATGTGTGTGTGTGTGTGTGTGTGTGTGTGTGTGTGTACATGAAGGTCAGAAGTCAGTATCAGGTGTCTTCTTTAATTACTCTCCAACTTACCTTTTTGAGACACGGTGTCTCACTGAATCTGGAGCTTGCCAATTCAACTAGATTGGCTGGCCAGCAAGTCCCAGAGATCCTCTGGTCTCTGTCTCCTTAATGCTGGGATTACTGGCCACCCAGATGCACCTGGGTTTGTACAGGAATGCTAGTGATTGAACTCTGGTCCTCAGAGTTGCATGGCAAGTACTTTACTTATCAATGGTCTGTAGAGTGAGTTCCAGGACAGCCGAGGCTACCCAGAGAATAAGATTTAATTAGGTGGAAGAGGGCAAAGACTCTTCCTTTTCCATCTGGTAGTCAATGAAGGAACGTGTAAATTGAGCTTCAGTTTTCACAGCAGCTGTATTCTAGTGACACTAGCATGGTGCTCAAGCAACCACTCAGGTCGGAGCCCAGAGGATCATAAGAACTGTCAGACAGTTTGAGTTCTTCCTGTGTCCAAGTGCTCCAGCCATACCGGCTTGCCTTGGCGCTTCTGTTGCTTGCAGCAGCTCAAAGCACCAAATGCATCCACAAGCTATCTTAAATGCTTGGTGGAAACCAATCCCTTCGTGAGAAGGAAAATCACTATGACAAAACTCTTAATTTTACTCTGCAAGAAGTAGAGGCAATAATGAAGACAGTTATGGCTAGCATTGACCGAGATAGGAACTGTCTCCAGAGAAGAATAAATGACATATCATAATTTAATCATCTCGTCCAGTGACCATGACCTCCAAGAAATGTTACTCTTGCTTGTTTATTTATTTGCGTTTTTGAGACAGGATCACATTCTGTATTCCTGATTTTTTCTCCCTGGAACTCACTATATAGCCCAGAATGGCCTTTGAATTAGAGGCGAAGCTCTATATTTCTCCTCTTCTGTGCTGGGCATACGGTGTGACTAACTAAAGAAATACCATTCTTTCCTCTGTTTTAGAGATGAGAAGACAGGTCCAGAGAGAGGTTCTGTAATAATTACAGTGTCACACAGCTAATAGAATTTAAAGACAGGCTGGTCTGTCTGCCACACACTTATCAGTTGCTCTTTTAACTTAGGCTCTTTATTAAATCTGACGAATTAAAAGTGTGCAGAAGGTTGGTCTGAGTGCAGTGGTGTTTACGACTAATTGATTATAGCCTGCTACAGAGTTCTTGCTGGTTGTGGCTGCACACCTTTAATCCCAGTGTTAATCCCAGAGGCAGATAGTGAGACCCTGTCTCAAAAACAAAAACGTTTTATAGAAAAAGGAAATTTCCTCATTACTCTCATCACTGTTAGGGAAGTATATGAACAGAATGTTTGTTTTGGAAGGGAGTTTGGAAGTATTTATTAAGTACTTGGGAATGTTTATATTGCTCCCTGCCTCCTCCTTTTTGAGAAAGGGTCTTTCTAAGTAGCCCTGACTGTCCTGTAACTCTCTATGTTGACAGGCTGGCCTTGAACTCATGGAGATCCACCTGCCTCTGCCTCCCAAGTATTGAAATTAAATGTTATATTCTCCTTTTTTTAAGATGGGGTCTTTGCTATGTTTCCAAGGCTAGCCCTGAACTCCTGAGCTCAAGTAGTACTCCTGCCTCAGCCTTTTGCAGGGCCGGGACAATAGGTGTATGTTGTGGCATTAATTCAGCTTAAAAAAAAAAAAGACCATCAGTGGCACCTGTAATGGATAATGTCAAGGGTGCTTGTAGCAGCAAACATTTTAGTAGCAAAAACAGAGGATTTGAGGATCTGGAGAGATTTTATCAGTGGCCAAGAGGGCTTGCTGCTTTTCCAGAGCACCTGAGTTTGGTTCCCAGAGTAACAGGCCCCCTTAGCACAACTGACTCCATGATGGAAGTACCATTCAGGCCATAACACTCAGCACATAGACAGGACCACCTGCCAACATGAAAACAATGACCTAATCAAAGTTCATGGTTCTGGGAAAGTCCTAAAATGTGCTTTTTGGCTTCTGTAGTTCTGCATCTGGCTGTTCTTGTTTACTGAGGTATGTCAACCCAGGATGTGGTTTTGTGCTTAAAAGCTCACCCTGAAAAAAGGCTTAGGGCTCCACTGGGATCCTGAATACCCAGTGTAGTAGTCGGCTGGCTAATACGGACTTTATATTGGCCTAAACCCATGTCTGAGTAGTGTTCTCTGACGGATAATGTTCTCCCACAACACAACACACCAGATGGAGCACCCCAACCATGTGGCATACACTTACCCAGACACATAAATGAAAAAAAAAAAACCAAACAGGATTGATTCAATACATTTTAGGAACTAAAAATACAACTGTAAACATTAAGAATAATATTTTGGGACTTTTAGTGACAAGAGAAAGTATATTTTACTTGAATAAAGCAGATTACAAAATAATTTCCACAGCAGGATATATGCAGTAGATATTATTAAAAAGGTTAGAAGTGTATACTTTAAAATGATAGTCATGATTGTCTCTGAAGGGTAGGATTGTGAATATCCTACAGTGTGTTTTCTGAAATTACAAAGTCTTAACGTGAACCTGCAAAATGTTTGATATACGAAAAATTTCAATCATACTCAAAGGTAGGGAAAGTAGAATGCGCCACTAATGTCAATATGACTAAAAATTATTTATTTCCATTTATATGGTGGTTTTGCCTGCATATATGTCTGGGTACTATGTGTTCCTAGTGCATCAGGAGGTCAGAAGAGGTCGTCAGATCCTTTGGGAATTACAGATGGTTGCAAGCTGCCATGTGGGTGCTGGGAATTGAACCCAGGTTCTCTGAAGAGCAATAAGTGCTCTAAACCACTGAGCCATCTTTCTAGCCCTGCCCTCTTTATTTTCATTCATTATTTTATTGAAGAAGCTAGATCATTTGACTAGTTTCCCACAGCCTTGATTTAGTAACATTTTATTCTTATTACACTTATTTTGTGTGTGTGTGTGTGTGTGTGTGTTCACCCATGTATATGCCATGATGTATATGTGGAGGCCAGAGGAATCCCATGTATCCTTCCACCATGTGTGATACAGCTGAAGAGCCCTTTAAAAAGCTATCACCATGCTGTTCAACTTCCAATCTCCGATAGCTAAGGAACCTCTTTTCCTTTTAAGTTAGCCCCCCTCATCCACGATAAAAAGTATATATAGGTAGCAATGAAAAGTAAATATAGGAAATGTGCTGAAGTCATCGTATACATTTCTATGCCTAGATATGGAGTAAGTCATTTCTTTTGGTGTGATAGTCTGTAGGTGAGGAAGTGTGTGTGGGTGGTTTTTATCTTTTAAATCTTACTTATTTTTATGTTTGGTTGTATATGCACACATATGATGTATATGTGTGGGTTTGCATGCCATGGTGAGCATATGGAGGTCAGGGCACAACTTTGTACAGTGAGTTTTCTCCTTCTACCTTTAAGTGGGTTCCACGGATTGAACTCTGGTTGTCAGGCTTGCATGGTAAATGTCTTTATTCTCTACACCCATTTCTCTGGCCCTAATGTGTTGTAGTTCACTGGTATATAGGCTCAGCAAGGAAGAGGCAGAGACATTTTCATAGATGCAAGCCTTGCCAGACCTCGGCAGAAGGAACCACCATCACGGCAAGCACCACACTGGACAGTGAAACCTCGAGCGTCTGAGCTCAGGTGTTCTTATTGATTCAGAACTTCTCAGGAGCAGATTATAAGCAATCAAACATCTCCTACAGAATCCAACATTCCAGACAATACAAAATGCCAAGGCCTAGGCTGCCCTTTTTCCAACAGTGCAAAAATTATTTTACATATAACTAAAAGTAAATTTCCGTAACATTTCCCCTTTTTTGTATAAGCCAACAAAAAAAAATTGCTGCATTCCTACAACACAATTTAATACTATACCAGCAAAACTATTCACAAGAGAAACAATCACAAGAGCTGCTAATGCACAGGACCAAATGAGAAACCAAACATCTATCAAGCTTTTCACAATGTCTTTGGACAGCAGAAAAATATTATCAATGTCCAATTATATGGAATTCACTCATGATCTTCTGAGCTCCTCCAAAGGGCTTGGATCTGGCTATGCCCTCTGCAGCACACACCCACAGCTTGTTCGCCAGACTCCAGCTGGCTTCACTCCACTGCTGTTGCTGTTCTTGGTAGTTGTTCCATGGTACTGGCATCTCAAAAACTGCTGGGGTCCCTTGCTGCAACTGGGCTGCACTTTCACCAATAGCCTAGTGTAGACTCTCTTCATGGTGCCAAGCCTCAACTTCTTTACATGACCCCTTCAATCTGGGCCTTCAACTGCCACTGAGGCTGCACTTTCACCAATAGCCTCTCCTGGGCTCTCTTCATGGTATCAAACCTCAGCTTTTTTTACAGGACCCCTTCAATCTTGACTTTCAACTACTACTGAGACTGCATCTTTACTAATGGTTTTCCTGGCCTCTCATAGTGCCAAGCCTCAGCTGTTGTCTGTGATCCCTTTATGCATTCAAAACCAGCACCATCTGGGTGACTCTTACAGTACCAAGTTTGGTCACCAGCACACAATACAACCTCACCAGTTCTGGAAGACAGTTTCTGTGTGCTGACCTGAGTAAACACTTTCAAGATTTTAAAATAGAATCTGGTTTGCTGGAAAAATAACTGGTCACTTTGTCTGCAGAAAGGATCCCTTCATGGGATGGAGTTCTCATCATCATCAGTACCTGAATTGCTTGAGTTTCTCTTAGTCAAGTTTGTAAGGAAAAAAAACCAACATCATCAACAACAACAACAACAAACAAAACAAAACAAAACACCAAACAACTGTTCAATTTAACTAACAGCTTTTTAGCTTTAAATTGTGGCTTCCACAACAGCAGGGTTTCCTAGGCCAGTGTGAAGAATTGCTGGTTGAACCATTCTGGTGGTTTGGTGTTCTTTTTCACCACAACTAAGGGAAAACATATACCCTTCTTCATAGACCTCAAACACAAGACCCACTAGGTCTTCACACACACAAAAATCCATCAACAAACTCAATTTAAACAGCAGTACACTCTGGTTTCTGTTCCTGTGCCCTGGCTGCTGCCAGTGCCAGTGGCAGGAAGGAACATTGGCTCCATGATCAGGAAAAGCAGTTAAAACCTTGCCTTTCCCCTGCTCCCAGATGAACTCTGTTTTCACCATGAAAACTCATCCAAATCATTTGTCTGAAACATGGCTCTTACCTAGGAGCTTTTCCTCATTTGCAACTCTCTCTTATAGAGCATTCCTTTTATCAATACCTTAATCTCTGTCCTCTGGGAACTGCTCTGAGTTTACTTTACTGGGTTCTGTGAGGTCTGGAGTTTCTTTCTCTTCTTCCTTGCCTCCATGTTGGATTAGCTGGTGTGATATCCTGCCCCACATTGATGCATCATTTGTAGTTGTACACCTACTGTGGTGGCTCAGCAAGGAGGACAAGGAGGCATATTCATAGATGTAAACCCTGCCAGACATCAGCAGAGGGAACCACCGTCATGGTCAATACCCTACTGGAATTCAAGTGGAACTACAATGGAACTCCAATCATCTGAGCTCAGGTGTTTTTATTGATCCAGAACTACTCAGGTGTTCTACTGATACAATATGCAGATCATTAGCAGTCAACTTTCCCCACATAAATCCAACACTTCAGACAATAAGAAACACTAAGACCTAGGCAGACCCTCACCCAGGAGTGCACAAAACAACATTTTAAACACAACTAAAAGTAAACTTCTACAACACTAGTGATTTTTCTTTCCAAATTGGGTCAGTGAGTAGTCAGTAGATAAAGTCCCGATGACTTGAGCTTGATCCCTGAAAACCACATGATGAAAGGAGAGAACTGATTCTGCAGATTGTCTTCTGAACTCTACCTGTGAATCATGACACTTGTATTCCTGCACCCATACACATGCGTGCTCACACACACACACACACACATACACGCACGTGTCACATACGTGTACACACACTACACACACATAAAATAAACAAATATAATTTAAACGTCTTTTAAAAAGAAATAATTGAATTGACCCTATGTGTGGAATAACAGTGAGAAAGAAATAGTTCTGTCCATCTCAGGAAGCTCAGGAGGAATGCTTGTATCTCTCTCTCTCTCTCTTCTCTCCTTTTTTCTCTCTCAGAGGAGGAAAGTTTATTATGGCTTATAGTTTGGGGGAAACATCCCATCACAGTAGGGAAGACATGGCTTCAGGAAAGGCATGGCAGCAGGCCAGCTGACACAGCATAAAGAGGAAGAGGGACTAGGCTCTAACACCTCAAACTCTGCCCCAAATGACACACATGTGTCATTCTGTCATATGGACATGACCTCCAGTCACCAAGAAAAACCTTAAAGTCTGTTCAGAAAACTTATTTATGTAAAGCACTTCTAGAAGTTCTATATGTGGGGTGAGACTTAACTCTCAGAAAATGAATGTGAACATAATACTTCATCTGCAACAGCAGCGGCTTGCGCTCACGGTACAGGTAAGATTCAACTATGGAACATGTGACCCCCTTGCCTCAGCCTCTTGAGTGCTTTCATTCCAGGTGTAAACCACCATGCCACCATTGTGTGGGGCCTCAGCCTTTGGGTGTCGTTTTGGTTAGTTTTATGTCATCTTGACACAAGCTAGAGTCATTAGGGAGGAGGGAACTCTCGTCTGAGAAAACACCTCCATAAGATTGACTGTAGGCAAATCTGTAGTTCATTTTCTTAGTGATCCTTGTGGGAAGACTCAGCTCATTTTGAGTGGAGCCATACTTGGGCAAGAAAGCAGGCTGAGCAAGCCATGAGAAACAAGCCAGTAAGCAGCACTCCTCCATGGCGTCTGCATCAGTTCCTGCCTCCCGGTTCCTGTCTTGAGTTCTTGTCCTGACTTCCTTCAGTGATGAACGTCAGTGAAGTGTTAGTGTAAGTGAGATAAAACTTTCCTCTGGAATGGTGTCTCACGGTGTTTCATCACAGGAATAGAAATCCAAAGACAGATGTTAATCCACTGGGCCTGTGCACCAGCACCAATAACCTGCTTCGTGGAAGAAAGAGTCTCTGTGTTTTGACCACATGTATGTCTGTGCACCACATTCATGCAATGCCCTTGGAGGCCAGAAAAGGTTGTTGGTCCACTTGGACTGAAGTTACTGATGGCTGTGAGCTGCTATGTGGTGAAAGAACATGAATGTAGTTGACATATAGGAGAGTGAATTTTTAAAGTGTTTTTATTTATTTTTATGTTACGAGCATTGGTGTTTTGTTTGCATGCATGTCTGTGTGAGGGTGTCAGATCTCCTGGAACTAGAGTTACAGAGAGTTGTGAGCTGCCACGAGGGTGCTGAGAATTGAATCCAGGTCTTCTGAAAGAGCAGGCTTAACTGCTGAGCCATCTCTACAATCCCTAGGACAGTGATTCTAACTGCTGATTAAAAACACCTTCAAAAATGTATTAGCTTTTAACCCATGCTTATTATTAAATGTAAGGATTTGCATCTTGGGGTTTAGCAAAAGTGGCATGAAAGATGGTGCCAAAGCCCATTTGCCCCCTCCTTGGATACCAACCTACTGACCTGCAGCCATCAGCATATAGATCCTTTTTTCTCAGGAACCCATTGGCCTCAGGATGACTCACATTTCCAATTCCCCGTCTCTCCTAGTGAGTGTCTTTTGCTGCCTGCTCTGCTCCCCCTTTCCTGGCAGCGGAAGGCTGGTATGAGATTTAATTTTCCAAGACAACTAAAAAAAGGCACCAGAGTCCCTGGTCTGCATTTCAGATAAGGTCAGATCTTTGGGTGCAGAGGGTCAAGGCAGACAAAGCAGCTCTGATCACTCGTGATGGTTTTTCTCCCTCTAATTACAGAAAGTATTTAGCTATTGTTCTCTAATTGCTCACTGCAGTTGCGTTTTTGGGCATTGTTTCTTTTTCTTTCCTTTTTTTTTTTTTTCTTCTTTTAGACAAAAGCCTGGTTTCTTTCTTTTTTCTTTTTCTTTTTTTGAACCAGGGTCTCTCTATATAGTCCTGGCTGTCCTAGAATTCACTATGTACACCAGGCTGGTCTTGCACTTACAGAGATTCACCTGCTGGGATTAAAGGTGTGTATCCCCACTTCTGGGAAAATCCTTATTTCTGATGTTTCTCCTGACCCACCTTTCTTTCTCCCCTCTCCCTCTTTTTCTTTTTTCTTTTTTTGCCTTGGTCAGTTGCCACACCAGAGCCTCATCACTCTCTTGTGAAGAGAAGAACATGGTGTGGCACTTTTGGAGAAGCTGCTTCACGTCCTCCAGTGGTTCTCCGTTACTGTAATGGTTAATTTTGATTGCCGACTTGATGCAGTTTAGAATCTCCGAAAAAACAGGTCTCTAAGCATGTCTTGAGGGATTTTGTAAATTAGGTTAATTGAGGTGAAAGGCCTACTCTAAATGTGGGTGGTACCATCCAATAGGTTGAACAAAAGTGGAAGAAGGAAGATGGCTGGCTTACTCTGTTTCCTGCCCCCCCTGAGATAGGCATCTTTCTCTGTCACATTGCTCCTATTGCCAGGTCGTTCTTCACATAGGCCCACTACAGTGGGGCTGGCTGACTGTGGTGGTTTGAATGAGAAAGGCCCTCATAGGCTCATAGATTTGAATCCTCAGTCACCAGGGAGTGGCACTATTTGAAAGGATTAGAAGGTGTAGCCTTGTTGGAAGAAGCGTGTCACTGGGGGTGGGCTTCGAGGTTTACAAAAGTCCAAGCCAGCCCCAGTGTTTCTCTCTTCCTGCTGCCCGTGGATTTGGATGTAGAATCCTCAGCTACTTCTCCAGGACCATGCCTGCCGGTGTGCAACCATGCTTCCCGCCATGATGATAATGGACTAAATCTCTGAAACTATAAGCAAGCCCCAATTAAACGCTTTTATTCTGTAAGGGTTGCTGTGGTCATGGTGTCTCTTCACAGAATTGGAACACTGAATAAAACACTGACAATTGACAGAAACCTTCAAAATTATGAACCAAGATAAATCTTTCTCTTCTTAAAAGGATTTGCACACAGCAAAGACAAGCTGATGTACACGTCCCATTTCTTGCTCAGTGTTGCACTGGACAAGTCCATCTAGAAGTCAGAGACTTGGCAAGTCGCCTATATAGAGGCCCGGTTTCTGGAGCACAGGGAAGGGAAGGATGGAGAGAGCCTCTGGGATAAACACAGAGGATATTCAGTGCAGGGGCTTACTTAGGGGTGCCCTCTTCATTCCCCTACACTTAGTAGAGTCTACAGTGATTTTGTTTTCAGCCTGAAGGAGGAACCCTGTGCCTTGATTCTTCTTGCAGATGGTTCATTTTTGGAACAGAGAGACAAAATCTTGCATGAAATTCTTAATACTCAATCACAAATCTCAGGTCTTGCTGCCACAGAAACACAGCTGGGGCTTAGGGGAGATTCTGAAATGTTCCAGGTCACTCAGGGCAGGTGCTCAAGGGAGAAACCTGGAAGCAGAAGCTGATACAGAGGCCATGATGGTATGCTGCTTACTGGTTTGCGCCTCACAGCTTGCTCAGTCTGCTTTCTTATAGAACCTAGGACCAACCACACCCACAGTGAGCTGTGCCCTCCCATATCAATCACCAATCAAGAAAATTCCCAGGCCAATCTGGTGGTGGCATTTTCTCAATTAAGATTCCCTCTTCCAAACCGACTCTAGATTGTGTCAAGTTGATATGAAACTAGCCAGCACAGATGGCCTGTCCGTGGAAGTGACATTAGCACAGACAGCAGATATTCCTTGGGTTGACCTATGGGGAGTGCAAGTGTAAGGGTAGCAGCAAGCGTGGCAGGTTGAGGAATAGAAAAGAAAGCTGCTGTAGTTGGCGTGTGGTGAGCCAGGGGAGAGAAATGTTGGTGGATTTTCCTATTCAGTGTAATGTGACAGCTCTGAACATCAAAATTCAGTTGCCAAAAGCCCTCACTTGATTCTCACAGAAACTTAAGTGAATAGGGGCCAAGAAAATGGAATGCCTATCAGGAAGGAAATAAAGATCGCCATCAAAGTAGAAAATCTGCTATAAGGCGCATGGTGCAAACATAATCCATTGACTAAACACTAGTGTTGTTAATCTTGGCTATAGGCTAAAAACCTCTTGGGTAGTTCCACAAACTTGGATGCTGCCTACTGACACTGGATTTAACAGGTCCAGGGATAGAGGACGCTTAGGGCTTTGTAGGTGATTCCAATCTGGCTGAGAACCACTCTCAATGCACCTGCTCTTTACCATAGCATATTGCCTCCTTGCCAGAGCCTTTCCCTTGACCAGCCGGTGAAATCACCCACGGGCCTTTAGGAGATTAGTGAGGCCCAGACCCCAGACCAGGCAAACTCTAAAATCAGAGTCTTGTGGGGATAGTTCAACCATCATTTGTTTTAAAGATGCCTCAGTTGCCTGTCCGCTTGGAGCTCCTTGCATTGTTCTTTTGATTTTCCTATCTGCTTCATCTTATTGTGTGTGTGATCTCTTTGGGTGAGATACATTAGTTCTTTTTTTTTTTTTTCCTAGTAATTTTCTTGGGATTTCAGAAGGGAGTGCATTTAAGGAGGTGTGTTTAATCTATCATGGTTAATTGGAAGTCTGCAAACTTGAAAAATCAATTTAATTAAATTTTAATATGAAAGTTTACACATTCACTATACAAATTGAAAGTGCTTTACACTTTCCATTCCTCAGTGATAACTTCTGGCTTGTAGCACCAACAATTTCTTAGTTAAACTTACTGTTTAATTATAGCAAACAAATCAAGTTCCCCCTGCCTCCTCACCCCCGCCCCCGCCTCATATGTGCTAGGCAAATACATTCATTTGCTCTCACCTGCTGTTTGAGGTTTATTTATTTATTTATTTGTGGTTCTGGAGATTGAAATCAGGATCCTGACTGTGTTAGGCATGTACTGTACAGTTAGGCTCCACCTCTAGCCCCTAAAAATTAAATATCTCTGTCATCTGCTGTACTCTGCACAATCTTTTAAATAATTTAAATTTACTTCTTCTTTTTCATCTTTCTTCTTCTTCTTCTTCTTCTTCTTCTTCTTCTTCTTCTTCTTATTATTATTATTATTATTATTATTTTCTGTATGTTTGCGTGCCTGTGTGTACATGCAGGTGTATTCATGCCACAACACACATGTGGAAGCTAGAGGAAGTAGGTTCTGGAGATCCAACTCAGATCATCAGGTTTGTGGCAAGCACGCATCTCACCGTACCCCATCCAGTCAGCTTCATTCTGCTCCAACTTAATGCTCTTTGGTGGATTTCTCTGTGCCTGGGTTGTTCCCAAACACCTTTCCTCTAGGGAGTCCCTTGCTCAACTTTTGATTCCCAGCTCCCAAGTCAACTTTTAGTTTTCTCTTGGGCAGAACTTCCTTTGTGCCCTATACCACTTCATGCGTCCGTTTACCGATTCTCACCCCGCCTGGACGTTATTGATCTTCAATGTGTATGAGCTGCAAACTTGAATTGGTGAGGATTGTGTTGGTCAACCCCATGTCACCACTGTCTCTGTGAGGCAGCCATCTTCCTAGTATATCTTCTTTTTAAAAGTTAGATCTATCTATTTTATTTTATAAGTGTTTTTTCCACACGTATGTAGGTGCACTCCATGTGTGCTTGGTGCCCACAAAGTTTAGGAGAGGGCATTGGATCTCCTGGAATTGAACTTTCAGCCTGTTGTGAGTTGCCACGTGGGGGCTGGGAATAGAACCCAGGTCTCCTCTGTAAGAGCAGGAAACGCCCTTAACCGCGGAGCCATCTCTCCAGCCCCTGTAGTCACCTTCTTTCAGTCTTTTATGGATTTTTCTTTTCTTTTTTTTTTTTTTAAAAAGGTAACCCCTCACCTGCTTTGAGACAGGGTCTCTATGTAGTCCTGGATATCCTGGAACTTGCTTTGTAGACCAGGCTAGCTTTGGACTCACAGAGATCCACCTGCTTCTATGTGGCTTTTTCTTTATGATGCCTTTCAATGAAGCAAGGTTCTTAAATTTAATACAGTTCAAATCTATGATGGCTCCTTTTACAGTCTGTGCATTTGACAGACACTTAAGGTCTATCTTGAGCTCATGAGGATGATTTTCTTTTTTTTTTTCTTTTAAAAGTTACCTTAATTTTCTCATTAGAATACTCCAATTAATTTCTGCATATGGAGCTAGTTAAAGGATCTAGCAGATAACTAGTGTTCAGTTCATGTCCTCCACCTTCCCCCACTGATTTGGAATGCCTGCCTATCAGAATCACGCTTCCGCAGATGTCTGGAGGCTTCTGAGCTCTAGGAGGTACCATCCCTCTATCCTCACCGGTGCCAATATCACATAGTCTTAATTTTTATCGCCTAATCGTAACATGCTGATTATGGAAGGCCAAGTCCTTGAAGGATGTTCTTTTTCAGCAGTGTTTTGATTATTCTCTATCCCGTGTTTTTCCATATAAACTTTAGATCAGCTTGCGGAAGAGCCGGGTAAAAATCCTTTGGAAACTTGATTAGAATTCCATTGAATTGACAGATGAACCCCCCACTTCCCATCTCTGTTGTCCCACAACCGAAGCAGCTTCTGATGTTTATAGAATGGATGTCTCGTAAATGTCTCCAAAGTACATATTGTAAGACAACAGTTGGTCATTAGAGGTCAATATACCAGGATCACAGATCAACACAGATCTATCTGCAGATTCTCACTATTTAACAACTATCAGTAAATTCCTTCTTGGCCGACTCGTTCTAACGCCTGCTTAAAACCTACAGGTCCACTATTGCATCCTCCACTAAACACGAATCCATTACCTGACTCCTGAAAAACGTTCTGAGTAATATTCCATGACCCATATCCCAGGCAGAGAAATGACAGTGAAAGACTCCCCTCTGTTTGAGGGATATAGATGAAGAACGTTGTGATATCAGGTACCCTAGTGGTTCTGGCCACGGTGTCAGTAGCCTAAGGAACGGAGAACTACAAGTCCCGGCAGGCCGCGCGGCACCGGCTTCAGTAAGCCGCTTGGTAGTGGAGGCACGGGTTTCCCGGTGTTTGGGTTCCGGAAGGGCTGCCGGGGGCGCCGCTTCCCTTTCCTCGGGGTGAGTAGCACCTGCGGACGGAACCCGGGCTGTCCCGGGCACATGGAGCGCGGGGAACCGGTGCTGACGTGCTCCGCGCCGACTGCACTCACACTTTGCAGCCCTGGCAAAGCTGGGAGGAAACTCGGCGTGTGACCTTGTCACCCCAGCAGGCGCGGCCACGAGGCTCAGGCCACTCGCAGTGCCCCGCCCCCTCCGCCGTGGCTTTGTACCCCGGTGCCACAGCGGTCGTTAGTGTGGACAGGCCACTTTGGTGGCCCAGCCTTGCGTGCAAACGGAGTAGGCGGAGGTGGAGAGGGACTGCGGGTGGCTCCGCCGGAAGCCTTTACACCTTTGGTGGCCCTGTGGTCTCCCACGCAGAGGTAGCTGGGGCGGTGAGCGTGGAGTGGTGAAGAGAAGGGGGCTCCCCGGAGATCAGGCCTGTCACCTAGGCTTGCAACAGGCGCCGGTCTTCTTCTGATCCCCGGTACCTTGCTGATGCCCGGTGCTGCCATCTGATGTGTGGAGAGAAGCCTGTAAGAAGATACCTTGTACAGCTGTCCCAGACTACAGCGTCATTTACTAAGTGGCTCACTAGGCGCTCAAGAAATAGATGCTGAGTTGATAGGGCTTAGATTTTGTCTTGTTGCAATTTTTCTTCTAGTGTCTTTCAGTCGCTGTTGCTCCCAAGCAGCAGAATTATGCGGAGGGCTTGTTACTATTCAGAATTCTTTGCACTCCCCTTCAAATTTCTGATTCTGGTATGGTATTTGAAGTCTGGAATTGGCATGTCCAGCATGAATTCAGGAGATGGGATGTTGCTTATAATTTGAATGCTACTATTTTGTAAGAAAAAAAAATCCACAAATTCTTCATACCCGGTTTTATTTATTGTCCTCGTTGGCCAGCTCCACGATTGTAGTTGTTCCACCTGTGGGGATTGCTTTACACACTGCAATCCCCCGTTATGTTACATACATATATTCATGCAGTTTCATCTTGTGTCATTTTTTCCTGGGTTATAACTTATTTTACTGTGTTATTTGCTTAGTTGGTATTCAACAGGCCTTATGGCATGAGATTTTTCTGCTGAGAATTTGCATTTTAACTTTTTCCAAATATGCCCCCCCCCACTCTGTTTTTGTCAGAGAAGGGAACAGGTTAACGAGAAGAATGGTCAGTTTAGCCATCCTTCTCTGTCTTCTACCCTAATAGGACAGCACACTGAGTCACCTAGGTCCCAATGTCCATGACAGAGAGCCACTGCTCACCTCAGGACCCAGGTTCATATCCACCTGCTGTTCTGCGCTAGAGCAGGTAGCTACCTGGATTCAAGCTTTTGCTCCTTCAGCTTTTATCCCTCTAGGAAGTTCCTTCCATTTCCCTTCCTTGTCTGTAGAGTGAAGCTCCAATGTTATGTACCTGAGAATCTAGTTGTACAGATTAAGTGAGCTAGTTTAAGCCCCTTTTATCTGCTTATCTGCTTCTCTTACCTACTACTTGTCCTTTGCACTTGGCCTTACGTTGTTAGTCACCCTTTGATAAGATGAACTGGATGGAAGAAGGTTTCTCTTCTGTGCCTGGGTGAGATTTATTCTCCTTATCAGCTGAGGAACCTTGGCATTGGTCAGGGATTCCTTAGTTTAATTAGTATTGATCCTAGCAACTTCTGGCCATTACACACACACACACACACACACACACACACACACACACACACACACACATACACTATAGTTAAAATTCACTCTTGCATTGAACTTTACCTCTATCTGTTAAACAGGGAAAACTGTGAGCCTCCTCAGGTCAACTGCATTGTCCTCGGGTATTGACTCATTCTCATTGGCTTTCTCCAACAGTATTCCTGGGGCTTTTCTGGTTTGGAGAACATTCTAGAAAAAAAAAAAAGCTTATTTGCTCAGTAGTCTCTATAGAAATTGGAAGGTAGCTAGGGTCACTTTTGGGGATAGATAAAATTTCCTCCCTACGTGACTTCCTTCATTGAGAAGGGGTGAGTGGGGGTGTAATTTCAGGCCTGTATTCTCAGGGTGTGGCCTGGGAAGGGGGCATTGGGGTAGTTGGAATGGCCATTTACATAAGTGCTTGACTTTCTGATCTATGCTTTCATGATGAACTGGACTGTCTTTTCTGGCCCAGGGACAAAGAGTTCATTCTTCCCATTGATATGAAAGTTAATCAGCTACGTCAGTGCTTCAGGCTTGAATGTGTTCTTTCTAGTGAGGAATATCATTTGATCTTCAAAATGCTATTGATTTCCAGAGCTCCAGACACTGCCTTCTACAGGCTTGGCTCTTTTGGGGCTTGGTAGCAGGTCAGAAATGGTAGTTTCTGTATGCAGCAGCTATATTTACTTTAAGCCAGTAGTAAAGACCTTGGTGTCTTGAGGTCCAAAGTATCACTTTGAAGTGATATACCATTAAAAAAAGAGAGTAAGGTGGTGCTGAAGAGATGGCTTATGGGTATGAGCTCAGACTTGTTGCTTATCCATGGGTCTCGAGTTTGGTTTTCAGAACGCATTGTAACTCCAGCTCTAGGAGATCTGATGTTCTACTTCTGACTTGCACCTGCATAGACACAGAACACACACACACACACACACACACACACACACACACAGGAAGGAGGGGTGGGCTGAAATAAATCTTAAAAGAAAAAAAGACTGGCTGAACATTTGTAGTGGGAAGGCCTGTTCATATCGTTTCTCTGCCACTTTATTAGCTGAGCCGCCAGGGCTAATCATTCACCTTCTCTGTGCCTTGTGTGTCCTCCCTTTATATCTGGGAGGGTGATCCTTTCCTCATCTCACTATGCCCCGTGGAATATTAAGATGAGTGTACTCTGTGGTGGGGTTAAAGGTGTGTGCTACCCTACTCCACATGAGTGTAGAGGACCCTGTAAAGGTTAGTTATTGCTAATAATATTATCTTGGTGGCCTCAGAACTCCTGCTAAGATGTGTGGCCTTATGAGAGATAACTCAGGTGAAACCCAAAAAAAGCAAGTAAACAGAACAGGGCAGGTGATTCATTAGCAGAAGCTTTAATAATGAAAGGTGTTTTTCATCCACAGACATATTTCATGCGTGACAGGCCTTTTACAATACCTGGAGGGAAGCAGCTCATTTACATGTTAAAGACTCACTGACACCTTATGGAAAACTCCAACTCCAATCTATTTAGACACAGTTTGGCTCTTATATCATCTATTTTATGTATTTCAATTCCTACCACTTTTATTACTGAGGACGTTTGTTTGAAAATGGGATTGCTTCCCTGTGCTTTTGATAACCAGAGGTTAGTCTCAAGGGTAGGGGAGACTGCAGTTCATCAGAGGCTGCAGTGGAGGATGCTACACAAAAGGAGGATGGGGTTCAGAGGAGCACAGGTTGGGAGGCGGTATGGAGGTCATGGGGAGAGGATGACTATAGAGCTGGAGGCTCAGGGAATATCCATATCCATCTAGAGACCTGTGTTCTTACTGGTTCCACACAGGCCTCATGGGGTACAGTTGATCCATTCATTGATTAATTCAGTTAGTAAATGTTTCTGGAGCACTTATGGTATGCTAGACTAAAGTCTGGCATAATACACCCTGGGGACCACACTTGGCCAGGCCCATTGCTTTGCATGTCCTTCTTGGTTGTCTTGCACTAGAATGCAGAGTTTAGTAGTTTCCTCAGGGATTGGGTAGCCCTCCTCAAAGCTAAAAGTAGTTCCTGTATGGCCCTTTGTTGAAGAGCTTGCTGGCCTCTGTTCTAGGCAGAGAGAGCAGCAAGATGAAACCCTGAAAGTGCAGTACGTGGCACCTTGGGAAACTAGCAAGCTGGAATAGAGTGTGTAGGGGCAAGAGGGAAGGGCCAGAGAGCCTTTGGGAAATCTGGAAGGCAGATCTGTCAAGACCTTGGCTCTTCATGACTGAGTTGAGATTATTTGCATAGCTGAGAACACAGAAGTGCATAGCTAGATTTAAGTTTCTACATTAAGAATCAACTCAGGAAAGTTGAGGCTGGTGAATTTGAGGCCAGCCTTATCTATATAGTGAGATCCAGGCCAGTCAGGTCTATGTAGACTTAAATCAGTCAGTCAGTCAGTTAACCAACCAACCAACCAAAATATCTACTGGGAGAAGAGAATTACTCTGTCTAATAGCTAACTTATTGTGTTTGCCTCTAATTTGGTCTTAAGGTGTTAGAGGAATCGCTGTGTCTTATTTAGGGTTTCTATTTCGATGAAGAGACACCATGACCACTGCAACTCTTATAAAGGACAACATTTAATTGGGGCTTGTTTACAGTTCGGTGGTTTAGTCCATTGTCAGCATGGCAGGTAGCATAGCGGCACGCAGCAGACACAGTGCTGGAATGGGAGCTGAGAGTTCTACATCTGGATCAGCAGGCAACAGGAAGAGAGAGAGGCACTGGTCCTGGCTTGAGCATCTGAAACCCAGAGCCCATCCCCAGTGACACACTTCCTCCAACATGACCACACCTCCTAATCTCTCTCAAGGAGTACCACTCCCTAATGACCACACATTCAAATATATAAGCCCATGAGGACCAATCATATTCAAACCACCACAGGTTGTATCATAATAGTTCTTTTCCTCATTGCTATGTTGTCTGATAGAAACAAAAGGAGAAGGAATTTATTTTGCGCATAGTTTCACATCAGGGTCATTTGTCCTGCCAAGCTCTTGAGCAGAGCATCACGGCTATGCAAGCATCTGGCAGAGGCTGCTTCTCGCTTGGTGGACAGGAAGCAGAGAGTGAAGAAACAGGGACCAGTCTAACCTTCAAAACCTTACTTTTTCCAACTAGGCCCCATCTCCTTACTTTTCTAGAACCTCCCAAAATATTGCCAGCAGCTGGGGCCCAGGTGTTCAACACATGAGCCTGCAGGGGGACAATTCTTAATAAAATCATAACAGTGGTCATAAATTTTACTTTTGGCCCGAGAGGTGTCCAAGAGAGTTGGTGATGGATGTTAACAATTAAGCTCTGCTTTTACCTCTTATATTCCAGCATCCATCTGCCTCTCTACTAGCAGCATTTATCAATAAACATATGAATAATAAAGTGGAGTGAATGCTTGTAATATTCTGTTGCTTCAGCACCCACTTGGAATGTAGGTAAAGAGTGTTTTCTAAGTTGAGCTTTTGAGTAAAATCAGCCGTTATCCACAGACAGAGTCTTACCTTGGGGTTGGTGGTTCATTAGCCACAGGGTGGGACCCAGCAACCTGCTTTCTGAAATGGCACAATTGCTTGTTTTTGTTCAGGATGTCCCTCCTCTGACCACACTTCACAAATGCTGTGGTAGGCAAACAAGGCTGCTGTGGTGGTTTGAATGAGGACACCCCCCCCCCCCCCAATAGCCTCATCATCAATTTGAATGTTTGTTTCCAGGTTGGTAGATTGTTTAGGAAGGACTGGGAGGTGTGGCCTTGTTGGAGGCGGTGTGTTATTGGGGGTGAGCTTTGAGGTTGCAAAAGCCCAGGCCCAGTCTCTCATTCTTTGCCTCTTGTCTGTGGATCAGTATGTAGCTCTCAGCTACTGCCCCAGCACCATGCCTGCCTGCCTGCTGCCACCATCATGATCATGGACTAATCCTCTGAAACTGTAATCAAGCCCCAAATTAAATGCTTTGCCTTGGTTATGGTGTTTCTTCACATTGTTATAACAGTAACAAGGCAGCAGTAAAAGGAAAGATAATGGACTTCAATGAAAAGTGTCATTGAGTCCATGAAAAGTTGAGAAAAGAGAGCAAGTGAGCTGGAGAGATCGTTTAGCAGTTAAGAGTGCTTGCTGCTTTCAGGGGACTGGACATGGTTCCCAGCACCCATGTCTAGAGGCTCATAACTACCTGCAACTCTGACTCCAGGGACTCTGACATCCTCTTCTGTGCCTGAACACACACAAACTCATACATATATATACACAAATAAAATAACTGTTGAAAAATAGAAAGGAAAGAAGCAGAATAGGTAGGAAAAATGGGAAGAATAAGAAGATAGTAAATTTCAATACAGGCACATAACTATATTGACATATAGTTATGTAAACTATATTGAATGTAAACCTAGAAAGCCAACTATATGCTCTAAAGAAATGGTATAAAGTTCAAGTTGAAAGTAAAAGAATGGAAAAGGATGTGCTTTGTGTATATTTAAAGAAAAGCCCGAGTCTGTATTATGAAGCATGAGCCAAAATAGACTATAGAGAAAATGAAGGCAAAGCTGTTTGTGGTAGTCGCTTCCATGCAGAGAGGAAACCAAGTGACAGAATGGGGCCAGAGCAGAGAGACCCACAGGGTGACAACATGTATTTTGCTGCTGCGTCTTTGAAGGCTTGAACTGACAGGAGGCTTGGTAGTGTTCTTTTCTGTCTGGGGTCTGTCCCTTGGCGCCTGAAGCTGGGTCAAGGACTTTAGTTGGATAGAGAGTACCCAGGGATTGTAGAGGAGGTAGCCTGTTTGTTGGATGTTGTGTCCCCAAAGAATGTCTGTGTGGCCACCCGGTGGATTGAAGAGGTATAAGCAAGGAGGGTAGGGTCTTTCTGCCCAGTGGAATGAGTTTCGTACCCAGTAGGACTCTCAGGACTGTATGTTGACAGAGTAGCATCAGTGACACTCAAAGAGCCCAGTCTAAACCAGCAGTTCTCAACCTGTGGGTCGAGATCCCTTTGAGGGTCGAACAACCTTTTCACAGGGTCGCCTAAGACTATCTGCATATTAAATATTTACATTACGATTCATAACAGTTGCAAAATTATAGCTATGAAGTAGCGACAGAAATAATTTTATAGTTGGGGGTCACCACAATATGAGGAACTGTATTAAAGGGTCAAAGCATCAGGAAGGTTGAGAACTACTGACTGTCTGTAGTAAACATTTGACTATCAGCTAGATACGGAGGCACTGCTGGCTGTTTCTGCCTAGCTACCATTTTGTCAAGGCTCTGCCTACTTCTGACCCATGTATCAAGACTAATGGTGTGTGTGGCTGTGTGCTGGTGTAATACTAGTTACAAGTGCCAACTTGAGCACACCTTTCTTCTTTTCTTATCTAAAAAGCATCTTTCATTTGGATCCTTTGCCCCTCGACTCTCTGCTTCCTATCACTTTCTGGCAGCTCTGATAGTGCACTGTGCATCTTTGCTTCTCTGCTACCCGACCCTAGAATGTAAGCTCCACATAGCAAGAAACCGTAGATTGTTTACCTTTTCCATTGTATCTAGAATGGCACCTGGCACTATTGAAGGAAGGACATTGGGAATTGATTTATACCAGGTGTTATGCTAAGCACTTTACGTAATTAATTTCACTTTATCTTAATTTTGAGATAGGCATTATCTTGTTTTATAAATGGAGAGAAACTGAGGTCCCATGAGATTAAGAAATACAAGGTCATGCAGTCTGTGAGTGGCAGAGCTGCGATTTGAATTCTGAATTGACCCACTATGAAACCCTTAATTGCTGACCTATTTGGACTTTCTTTTCTTACACAGGTTCTGGGGACATGGCCAGAAAGGCTCTCAAGCTTGCTTCATGGACCAGCGTGGCCCTTGCTGCCTCTGGTGTCTACTTTTACAGAAACAACTACTTGGACCCTAATGACTTTGGTGCTGTCAGAGTGGGCAGAGCAGTTGCTACGGTAGGCTTTTCTCTTTTTGGGGGTAGCAGAGGAGTTACAGCATTACCCGTAGGTGTTCCATAGGTGTGGCAGCTGGGTGGGCTGATGTATATGGAGATGCAGGTGTGTCAGAGCTCTGTCTATAGGGCTTCAGACTCGATGTGCATCCTCACAGACCTTCATTCCTGTACATGCAACCCCTGCCACCCTACAGTCGGACACAGTGAGGTCTTACCGGGTCCCTGCTCTGAAGCCTTCACACTGAGGCTCCATGTCTTATTGTAGTGATGACACAGAGGGACTTGGAAAATGCCAAAGACAGAAGACTTTGGTAGTTCCATTCTGCCTGCCATCTTTCAGCTTCCTGTCTGCTCTGAGGTGAACTCCTTGGGAGGCCTCCCTTACCACAGGCTCCCACCGCCATGGTATTCCGGCAAAGTGAGCTAATCTGAAATGTTCTGAATATGGCGCTCCTATGGAGATTGTCTGGAGCTGAGAGAACTCCATCTCCAAGCAGAGAACCTGATTTGAATATTTGACTTTAGGTGTTTTCTCTGGTGGTCCATTAGCAACATCATCCTGGTGTTATTGTGTCTTTTTAGAATTTTTTTTTAGATTTATTTTATGTCTATGAATGTTTTGCCTACATGTATGTATGTATGTATGTATGTATATGTGTATGTATACCACATGTATGTCTGGTGCATTTAGAGGTCAGAAAAGAATGTCAAATCCACTGGAACTGGAGTTAGAGATGGTTGTGAGCCACCGGGTGCCGGGAACTGATCCTGGTTCTCTGCAAGAGCAGTAAGTGCTCTTAATCACTGACCATCTCTCCAGCACCCGTCATGGCTTCTTAACTCTGCTGACAGGTCCTCTCCCAGCCACCACTATACAATCTTAGCAGAATAAATTGTAGCCACACGCATCATGCTTTCTCTCTGTTATTACTGCTGGTGAGCACAGATCATAGTTGCTGTTGCTGCCCCCACACCATGTGGATATACATCATGATGTATCTTGTTTAGTTTATTTCCCAAGAATTCAGTGTTATCATGTGTTCTCAGAGGGAGGCCACTGATAGGATGGCTGACCTCAAGCATAAACTGAGTTATGGAATCAAATAGGAAAAGGGGGTTTGGATTAACAGGCTGTGGAATATGAACCATATTCCATATGAATATTTCTAACTGTTTACCAAGTGCCTTTTGGGGCCCACTGTTCTCTTTTGTGTTTTGAGGGGTAAAAATAGACTATTCCATCTAATCCCAGCTTTGAAGGAGCCTTTGGTCATGGAGTGCAAACATGGGTGCATTCAAAAGCAGTCTAAAGCCAGGCACACGGCAGGACTGCTGCCATAGCCAGAAGTAGGAGTCAGCACTGGGGCCTGGGAGTCAGGATGAGTATCCTGAGGAAGCAGGATTGGGGTGGAACCTTGGGATTTGAATAGCCAGAAGGAAGGCAGGAAAGTATCAGTGGGCGCTTTTATAAACCAGCCACTAAACTGTGCATGCTTTTCTTTTCCACTTTGAAGCTCCAGGACAGTTTTATTAGACTTTAGAAGAAAAACACCAGGGCAGGCAGGCTGTCAATCTCAGTAGCTACCCAGAAGAGGGAGAAAGGGAAGAGAAAGAAAAACCCATACCATTTGAGTTAATCTGGCATGGAGTCAGCCACATGGCAGACAAGCAGCCACTCGGTATGGACTGGAGCCTTAGAAAAAGAGTGAAAAGACACTAGCTACCAGAGAAAGCATACTGAGGCTCTGGCTGCCATCCAAAAAAAAAGGCAGCAGAGAAGAAGAAGGGAAAGTCTGTGCTTTGGCTCAGAAAGATGGGCACTCTTTGGTTGGTTATGATCAATTATGGACAGTCCCTGGTACATAGGGATAACTTGACAAGAGTGGGCAGACCCAGCAGTGAGTTGTCCCTTCTTTGAAAGCTTCTGGTCCTGATCATCCTGGAATGATATGGGGAGCAAACGTTGCTGATAGCTGGTGCTCAGCACGTGCAGGTAGAATGGGATTAGGCTTTGGGGGAGCGCAAACAAGTAAACACTCTTGAATATAAATCTCAGAGCTTCGTTTCTAAGGTCCTTAGTTGTTCATCTCTGAAAAGGAAGGTTTGCTCCTCCATGCTGGAAATGTGTTGGGAACCTGTGATTTTCTGATTGACTATGGATAAGGGCCCCTTATTGGTGGTGTTGGTGGTAGTGGTGGGGTGGGGGGTTGACTAGAGGATCTAGAATGGAAACTCAAGTTTAACAGCATTCATTTAGTTAGTATTTATTGTCCATTGTGTAATGTAAATGATGCTGAAGAGCAGCAATAAGCAGGAAGACTCAGCCCTGAAATTCAGACAAGCGCACAAACAAGGAAGCCAACGGACTTGGAGGTGGTTGGCTATGATTGCTTAGAGACAACTCCTGGGGCAACTTGAGATTGGGCCTCTCTGGAGGAGTTTCATTCGTGCTCACCCCTGAAGGCCAGAAAGGGGCATCCAGGCTAAGATATGGGGGCTGAACATCCAAGGGGTGGGACCGGCTACTCCTATAGGCCCAGCAGCTCCTGTCCGGGTCTGCTGTTGCAGGTCTTTGGCAGAGGGTGTGATAGTTGATGTCCTTGGTGTTAAGCTTTCTCTCCTTGGTTCACAGACAGCTGTCATCAGTTATGACTACCTCACCTCCCTGAGGAGTGTCCCAAAAGGCTCAGAGGAGTATTTGCAGCTTCAATCCCAGGTAAGGGACCTATAGGACCCACCAGAGCTGGGCCAGAATGGGGTGTCTGAAGAGTGGGCACAGCCAATTTTCTTCCTATAGAAAGCACAGGTGAGGACAGAGTGGGCATTGACATAGTGGCCACTGGCCATGGGGTTTGGGACAAAGGGAGCGGATCACCACCTCCTCCTTCCTGTGCAGGTGCCTTAGTACCTGTGAGTGGGGCTGCTATCCCACAGCAGACTGGGTCTCCTGTGCTAAGGCCATTATCTATAAAGTGCTGATGGGAAGGCCACTGTGTTTCTGGTGACAGCATGGAGGTAGGTTGCCTCCGGAGGGATAATAACTTCTAAGGTGTGCTGTTAGGCAGAAAGAGGTTAATCGTTTGTTGTCCTTTGAAGACTATGTGGGGCCTCTTGTAGGAGTGGAGCTGTGGACCTCACACACCTCCTCGGTCAGAATATAGCTGATGTAGATGCATTAGAGATCCCAGGGAGATGGGGGATCAAACACAAGGTCAGACATAGAGAGGCTGACAGTAGACTGGCGTGACTCTGCTCAGTTGGTCCCTGTCTTCAGAGAATGCTTAGTTCTGCTTCTGGGCTCAGCTTGGGCACCTCTCCTTTGTGCTGCTTTCCTTCCACACATCCTTTGTTGATGGGATAGTTAATTAAAACATTTTAATTTAAACTTTTCATTATGGACATTTTTTTAACTATCCACAAAATTAACAAAAGTAGAGAGCAGAACAGAGCATCGTGACCCCGCCCCCCCCATGGAGCTGTCCATCCTGAGGAACGATTAATGTCTTATTTCTCATGTACATAGTGACCCCGCCTCCCATGGAGCTGTCCATCCTGAGGAATGATTGCTGTCTCATGAACTTCCTCCTTTATTTACTCACTCTGAAGCGTTTAAATGAAACCTCAGGTGCCACATTGTCTCGTGCGTAAATTCTTCAGTACATGTCTGTAATAGAGAAAGACCTTTGAAAAACCACAACCACAATATTGTGACAAGATAAACAATTCCACAGTAACTTCTAGTTCATGTCCGAATATCCCTTCTCTGTGACATGTCTTTTTAAAGTATTTATTTATTTGTGAGTACGTGTGAGCTGTGTGTGTGTACAAGTTGGGTGTCCTACTCTACCAGTATCTGCTTGATTCCCTTAAGCCAGGTCTCTCACTGAACCTGGAGCGAGGCTAGTGGCCAGCCAGTCCCAGTGATTCTCCTGCCTCCGACACGCTCACAGTGCTGGGGTTATAGGTGTGTGACACCACATCTGGCTTTTCACCTGGAATCTGGGAATTTGAACCCGGGTCCTTATGTTGGCACCTACACTCACTGAACCACCTCCCCGAGTCCAGCCCCAGACAGCCGAGATGTCTGTTTATAGTTAGTTTGTTCCAACCTGAATCCAAACATAGTATATGTATTGAATTTTGTTGACATTCCTTGAGTCTTTTAGAATTCATCACATTTCTTTTCTTGTCCCTTGTTTTATTTTATTTTTTATTTAGTTATTCACTTGTTGGAGAACCAGATCATTTATCCTGTAGAATTTCCACATTCAGGATTTGGCTGATTGCACCCTCAAAGTGCTATTTAATGGGAAATGCATTCACACGACTCACAATTCAAAGTATACAATATTTGAAACAGACAAAATGACCTCTGTTCCTCAGGTACCCAATTTTTCTGCCTGGAGGCAATCATCATTTCTCGTGTATCTTTCTATAATTTAATCGCTCTGTCTTTATTCCTGCCATAGATGATAGTTTGTTACGTGTCTTTCTCTCAGACTGTTGGTTCTCTTACATTGGAGATTGGGGCTCTCATTTTGTGTATTTAATCTCCATCAATAAACGCCTAAGATGGAATGGGTTTAATGCCTGTTTCAATGTCAGGCTACGCCCTTGCCTTCAGAGAGGCCACAGGAAGAGTCTAAGGTTTGAATTCAGAAATCCTGAGTTTTGGCCTTGCTTTAGGAAGATCACCTAGCCCCGTGGAATGGCTGTTTCCTTGTTTGTAAACTAGAGATGGTTATTCTACTCACCAAGGATTATGTAGACACCAGTGGAGTCAGTGAAAGATAAAACAGACGTAAAGATAAGTCAGAGGTCTCCTGGAAAGTGCTTCATGAGGGTAGACCTGGCATATGCTGTGAGTTTTCAGGTCTGAAGAGCTGATACAAGTGTCTGGGACAAAGTTGGCTCTGAATAAAGGCTTGAGCAAATGAATGAATGGCATATAGTGTTCAATGTAATATCCAAAGCCCATGTCTTTGAAGGGTAGCTCTCCCCTGTTGTCCCCCATCTCCTTTCTCCATCTAATCCATGCTGTGGCCCTTGGGACCCTCCAGAGTGACATTCTTCAGCAGTTTCCAGGCCAGGAGTAGGGTAAGGCTTGTCTTGGGGAGTCTGAGGAGCAAGTAGGTGGTGTATGGTGGTGTATGTAATTTTTCTGAAAGGATGGTAAAGCTCCTCCAGAAGCAGACAGCTTTGGGGATCTGGTGAGGAAAGTAGTGTCAGGCCTCCGACTCGAGGGTAGCACATGGTGGATGTATGAGATAACAGAATGTAGGCTGGTTCCCGGGAGTTGTGCCTGGGAAGGGGGTGTCTAACAAGCACAGAAGAGCACGGATAAATACTGCAGGAGCCTTCTCATCGTCATGGCCGATAAAGGAGTGAGCAAGGATAAGCATCATCATCTCACCTATCAAGTTGGCATCTCCAGGTTCCAGAGTATGTTAGAGCCAAGGGACAAGTATGGCAGTCAGTGACTTGAAGCACTTTCAAGGTTGGCACTGGCAGGCTGGCTTTGTGACGCACACTGCATCACCAAGGGGGAGAAGAGGGTCACAGGAGCACACAGTTCTTTGCTAGGCAGCCGAGGGTATAAGGATAGGCTCTGGAGAACTGGGTTCCTGGTGCCTAGATGGTTATAACTGAGGTTTGTGTGACTGGACTGCTCACCATCCAGAACAAAGTCTCTCCTAGTGTAGACATTCAGTCAAAAGGCCAGCGGTGACAGGACAGGGTGGAGTTGATTTTGAGTGAAGGATTGGGCTATAGTGGGTATCCTCTTAATAGCGAACAACTTCTGGACTTTCCTTTGTCAATCTACGGTGTCATATTTATTCTCTCTCTTTCTCTCTCTCTCTCTCTCCTTCTCTCTCTCTCTCTCTCTCTCTCTCTCTCTCTCTCTCTCACACACACACACACACACACACACACACACACATACTGTGAGTTTTAGATTTCTCTCCATAGCAGTTGGTGGAGTCAATTCTGTTGGCCCCTGGAGCCATTTCTGGCCAATGAACATTAGATTCAAAACATTTCTTTTACAGTTTCAACTTCCTTTTTCTGCTGGGTTAACTGAGAGTGTTGGCTACTGGCTTATCTCTGTTGGCAGCCATCTTGCCACTGAAGAGAAAGCCCATCTGTGAGTGAAGGTGGTATAAAAGAGTTGGGTTATTTGTATCTAGTTGAACCTGAAACCAGTCTTTCACTGGACTTCTCAGTTAGTTATATCTTCCAGTAAATTCTTTTTTTTGTTGCTTAAGGTGATTTGCATATAATATTAATTGAAACCAATGAGTTCTGATAATACTAGAAACTCTTGGAGAAGAATGTCTGAGTCTGAGGCACGAGCAGCCTTTTGATAGGTCACAGGAAGATCAGTAGTTCAAGAGAAATGATAACAAGGAGAGGTTTGTGTGGTACAGGGTTGAAATGGAGGCATTATGGATCAGGAGCCATTTCACCTAGTTTTTGAGATAGGATCTATCACTGAACCTGAAGCTCATTGATTAAGCTAGGTTGGCCAGCCAGTGAGCTTCAGGGGTTTGCCCACCTCTCTCAGAGCTTGGGTTATATGTGCATGTTTATAGGTAAGTTCTGGGGATCCAAATTCAGGTCTTCATAGCCTACATAGTGCCACTTTACTGTCTAAGCCATCTGCCCAGCCTGCTCCTTACTTTCCCCATCTCCATTATACACTGGGATTCTATATGAGAAAGAAAGGCCCCTTCTTCTTCTTCCTTCCAGCCCCACAGATTCCAGTGACTCCATCCTGTTTCTTATATGTCACTTCTGTCTTCGACAGTAAGAAACTAGCCTTTTACTCCCTTAGTACATTTCCTTTTAAAGTTAACTCAAGACATCCTAAGACAGATGGGGTCAGGTGCAGTGAGGGTGGTATGGCGGTAGACAGGCATCCTAAGGCAGATAGGACCCCCTGAGGCCTACGAGAGCAGAGGGGCCTCAGATGGGTGAGGTATTAAGGCAATATTGAGGCGGAGTGTGGAGATGTGGAATTGAAACATATACTCTCAGAGACAAAGTGATTGTGGCTGAGGCTCATGGTATGACTCTCCATAAAAACAGATTGGTTCAGTCTGTTTTGGTTACATTTGTGATGCTGGGAGCAAATATCTGACAGAAGCATCTTACAGGAGGGAAGATTTATTTTGGCTCAGGGTTTCAGAGACATTTCAGTCCCTCCTGGTGGGCATGCAAGGCAGTGTGAGCATGAAGCAAGTGTTCACAACAAATGAGACAGGAAGCAGAGCCCTCTAGCCAGATCTGGAAGTCAGTATAATCTTCAAAGGCCTGCTCTTGGCTGCTTTCTGTCAGCCAAGCCCTGCCCCCTACTGGCTCCAGAGCCTACAAATAGCAACACAAGCAGGGAAATCGAGCGTTCAAAACATTAACCTGTGCAGGAACATTGCAGATCCAAAAATGGAGACTGGGACATACTGGCAAGTAGAATTAGAGCCAATTGCAGAGGGACTTGAGGCCAGGTTTCATATCATAGAGTAGAAAGTCATGAAGCATTCTTTCTTTCTTCTTCTTTTTTTTTTTTTTTTTTTTTTTTTTTTTTTAGCCATGGAGGGTTTCTCTGTTGTAACTGGCTGTCCTGAGACTCACTATGTAGACCAGGCTGGCCTCAAACTCACAGAGGTTTGCCTGCTTCTGCCTCTGCTTCTCGAGTTCTGGGATTAAAGACATGCACCACCACCACCTGGCTAATGAAGCATTATTAAGTACAGCTTTATTAAGCATTATTAAGCATTATTAAGCTGTCAGTGAATTAGAATGTTTAAAGTCACCAGTTACTGAATATTTTTCTCTGTCTTTGTTCTGTCAATGGAGAGAGACACATACATAACACAGAAAGAGACAGAGAAATGAAGACAGACAGATAGACACATACACAGGCAGGGGCAAAGACAGAGATACACACACACATGCACACACACACACACATTGGGAGACAGACAGACAGACACATACCATACACAGAGACAAGGACAGAGATAGGCAATACATGCACACACACACACACACACACACACACACACGGAGACAGATAGACAGAGACACACAGAGACAGAGAGACAGAGAGAGAGGGATGGAGAGGGAGAGTGTCACAATACAGAAAAGGTCCTTGATCTTGACTGACTGCAGAGTACTTACAAAACCTTTCAGCTGACCTCACACTGAACAGACCACTGGGCCCTGTGTGAGGTGCTTCAGTTCAGTGGGGTATAATCTCTTAATTACTATGGTCTCTGGACTTGAGGAGGCAATGGGTAATCATTCTCTTCTTGCCCAAGAAGCAGAGCCTAGGAGACACAGGATGCTGTAGGGAGGAGATTAGAGTTCAACCTTATTTCTGATAAATGCTGGGTTGTAGCATGAGGTTCGGGGCCAGCTTGCTGAACATCATCCTCAGACTTGATAGACTTCCCTACCCAGAGTTGTGGAAGGACAAGCTGGTCATGGGGCCTGCCTCTTAGGCAGTTAAACAGATCCAGAAAGAGAATAAGGGAGGAAGTATGATGAACTGGACATGCTGCCCCTCACCAACCTAGTCAGTGATTCCTTGTGTTCCAAGCAGAAGAGAGGGAAGAGAGAGGTTAGTATCATGCCCCATTGAGACCCTCCTACTCTTGTGAAAGGAGAGGGATTAGGAGAGGGGTTCCCCAGCAGCACATAGGTGAGATGAAAGGTGGATCTAAGTGTGCCCATCAAGTTCTGAGAACTTTTATACCTGACCTCGGTTGGGCTTAGGCTGCTTCAGGTTGGAGGGTGACATGCTGAATTTGGCATTGTCGAGATCTGCACTTAGAAGGAGAGGTCAGATGTTAACTTTCAGAATCCCAAGATAGTCGGGTGTTTGGGTGTAAATGGAACTCCATTTTGGACCAGTAGATAGGAACCAGAAGAGCATAGTAATAGGCTAAGGGGTGTTGTTGTTGACCTTGTATCTAACTATTCCATTGAATTTGAAAAGCATTAGCTAGTTCTGGCTTCCAGTATAAGGTTCAGGACTGGAAGGCCAAGGAGGTGATGGGACCCCTTTGGCTTCCCCCACCACCCCAGGCTTGATAGTAACATTTAAACCATGGCCAACATCATGTTTGTACCTTACATTCTCTTGCTTCCTTATCTGCTTCCAACCCGAGGAAAGCATCACACCAGGTAGAAAGCAGAAGCTAAGATATTCACATGGTGGCTTTCACCAACTCCCGCTGTTGGAGTTGCCCCTCTGCTGTCTGCCTCCTGGTCTGAACCTGGGGCCAGGCTCCTGCTGGGGTGGGCTTGGGGGGTACAGAGGAAGAGGAGGAGGAAGGAGTTCCTTCCCTACTTGGTCAATCAGACAAATCTTTGGCATTTATAGTCCCCAGTGAAGGAGTGAGTAGACCCTCAAAGGAATGAGTAGATGCCAGATATTTGCTTCTGGAAGGAGAATCAACTCTTCAGCTGTTGAACGCTGCTTGTGCTGAGGATAGTTTTCCCACCAGCCTAGAGAAGGGATGACCATTCAAAAGGCATTTTAAGGATCTTGGTCTGCAAAGGGGAACTGTAACAATGTCTGGTTCTTCAGGAATATTCTCTGAGATGTGGGCACCATCCTGCCAAAACCATTCTTCCATTCTCCCATCACTCCAGCCAACTTGAACTGACCTGCTCTATGCCAGGTGCTGCACGAGGTTCAGAGGATATGCAGGGAAGGAGACACAATCTCTGCTCTCCAGTCAGTCACTCCTACTGTGTGGCTCTGTATTCTTCACAGCTCTATTCTGCGGGCTGGAATTACTCTGTTTGACCCTTGTCACAACTGGCTCCCAGCTAGGGGGTGCAGGAGCCCTGCATGGAGGTAAAGTAGGGTGGGTGGGTGCATGCTGGAGAAAGCCTCACCTGGACGTGGAGACTGTGTATTTGTTCCACAGTTCCTCTGTAAATGCAGTGCCTATCCACCTGGTGTGGATACTTTGCAGTGGATTTTCACACTCTGGGCTCTGCAGACCTCCTTTTTCTGCTTTTCTGTTGTTATCATGAGTGTTTGCCTGTGAACATTCTGCATAGAGAAGGGAAATTGAATCCTCAGTATCTTGGTGACTGGCTTTCTCAGAGTCTGTGATTAATTCTGTAGAGCCTGAGCTGCATGCAATGTCCTGGACTGGGGTCACCTGAGGATTGATTCTCTGGGGTGAGGGAGGCAGTCTGTGACTGAGCTGGCACCTCCTTTCTGGCCTTCTGTGTCCCCAAGTCTTCCTGAGCAACACAAATTCATGCAGTTCTCTGTAGGGACCCTGAGCCTGAAGCCTTTCTGATCCTGGGGTTGGTCAGCAAGAGTGGGTTCTCAGCCTTGCTGCAATCTGGGTGACTTAGGGCCCACTGCCTTTCCCTGGGGGAAAGCATGGTGGGGCCTCAGCTTTCCCCTGCAGACTGGACTCACCTATGGTGAGAACATGCCAGTACTTTCTTACTTGGTCTAGGCTCATGAATGGCCTATGTACTGCAGCCATTAATAGCATCCTATTTTGTCATATCTGCATATAGACCTTGTATTTTAAAACTAATATTGGTGAAATTACAGGTTTGGCCTCTTTTACCCCTCTTTAAGTTAAAAACGTATTAGACTTACTCATTTTATTTTAGGTGTACATATTTTGCCTGCATGTATGTATCTGTGTCATGTGTGTGCTTGGTGCCCACTGAGGTTAGAAGAAGGCATAGGATCTTCTGGAACTGGAGTTACGGGTGGCTGTGAACCACTATGTGGGTTCCGTTCTTCAGAGCAACAAGTGCTCTTAACCATCGAACCATTTCTCTAGTTTCCTCTTTAAAATTTTAAATAATTACATTCATTTATTTATGTGAGTGTTTCTCTCTTTCTGTATGCGCGCGTGCGTGTGTGTCTGTATATGTGTTTCTTGGAGGAGTCAGTTCTCTCTCTCTCTCTCTCTGTGCATGTGTGTGTGTGTCTGTATATGTGTTTCTTGGAGGAGTCAGTTCTCTCTCTCTCTCTCTCTCTCTCTCTCTCTCTCTGTGCATGTGTGTGTGTGTGTGTGTGTATGTGTGTGTGTGTGTGTCTGTATATGTGTTTCTTGGAGGAGTCAGTTCTCTCCTTTCACCATCTGGGTCCTGGGGTTGAACTCTGTTAGTTTTGGCAGTAAGTACCTTTCCCTCTGAGCCATCTTGCAGGCCCTCTCTCTTCTTTCATGCATATGCTAATAACATATGTGTACTACCTAAGACTGCCTCTTGAACCCTTTAGCACACTGTCCCTGGTATAGGGCACCTTCTGAGAAGCAAGCCTAAACCATTTGTAGGGGATGCTGGGCCAGACTCTGGCTGGCACCCACCTACCCTTGTCATCGTCTGCTGAGTCTGGCCATTCTCTTTCTATTCTTCTCCTGGTACACACACACACACACACACACACACACACACACACACACACACACATGTCTCCTGGGACTGCATCAGGCTCACAGAAGCCCAGTGGGATGGGTTTACTTCTACTGCACTGAAACAACAATCACTTTCCAAAGCTGTGGTTGTAGTGACGTGAAATAGGCCCCTGTGCTTCTCGCAATAAGACTGTTGCACATCTGACCATCAGGGACACTGGTATTAGTTGATTACCTGTATGTGCATACTTATTGTCCCCTTTCCCACTTACTACCTGGATCCACAGCTCTGCTTTCCACTTGTCCCTGCCTTCTGACTCCATGGGATGGTGGGGATGGTGGTAGTCCTACTCCCCAGAGAGACATGCATAAAGGTTGGTCTGCACCTAAGTGCAAAGCCCTCAGTGGGGCAGGAACTGCAGAAACCCAGCTCCTACCTGCTGTTGCCCATCTTAGATGCATCCCAGCCTAATGAAGACGGGTTTTCTGATGTAAGAACAGGTGTTCCCATGTACTGAACAGTAATTAAGAGACTGCTAAGGACTCTGTTATCTGTCTCCACCCTGAGACAATCCAGTGAAGTAGATACCATTGTTCTCATTGTAAAGAAACCTAAGAAAAAGTTTCCTAGATTAAACTACCAAGTGCTGAGTTTCCTCATGTCATCCTCAGACGTATGTCATTATACTTTGTTCTTGCTTTCCTCCCTCCCACTCATCTCTTCTCCCCCAGCAGTCCCCTTTCAGATGAAGAAACTCTGACCAGGCTGGTTAAGTGACTTGTTTAGGGGTCCACAGCTCATTACCTCCCTGTGATTTTCATACAGATGACTTAAAATGAGTGACTTAACACTACAAAAATGTATTCTCCCATAGTTCTGGAGGCCAGAAGTCCATAATTAAAGACCTAACAGGGCCATGTTGGTTCTGGGGGCCCTAGGCAAGAGTCTTCGGCCTCATCTGGAAACCTCAGCAGCCCCGTGACAGCATCTCTTTAGTCTCTGCCTCATCTTTCCTTCTCTTTCTTATAAGGACAATTGTCATTGGGCCCAGACGTGTCTCCCTCCTCTCCTAGATAGTCTAGACTAATCACATAGGAAAATTCTCAGTAATGTTGGCAAAGGTCCTTTTTCCAAATAAGGTCCCAATTCAAGGTTCCAGGGGTTATGATGAGGCTGCATTTTTTTTTTTTTTTTTTTTTTTTGCAAGGGCTAGGGGTCAGGTAGAATGCTGCTCATCTCACATCAAGAGCTCAGATGACCTACATGTTGAAGCCCTTCCCAAGCCTATGCTACTTTCTGATTGGGAGCATCCAGGACTCCTCAAGCCAGCAGTCACACCGGCATGGATTTGCTTGTCGTATCAGAGAGCGTGGGCTGTCAAGTCATGACATTTTGCCATCCCTCACCCTTCATGCCTTCAGCTCTTGGCTATTTCTTATGAAGCCCTTTGGGCTGTTCATCTTGGATTTAGGAATTCCCACACCTCAGTGTGTTGAGGAGGTCAGGCCTCAGGGGCTGTGAGGACGGCTGACAGCTTTATACCTGGGCAGGTGTGATGGATGTGCTACTCTTGCCTCAGTGGCTGCACCTCGAAAATAGGACTGCGGGAATGTCCTGATCTTACTAATGGCGTGTGGAGGAAGGCGCTGCAGAGGCGAAGATGGTCTGACTGTTAAGAGCAGCAGCACTCGAACAGGCTGCTCTTCATTCCTGCCTCACTGTGGTGGCCCCAAGCAGCTATTTTCTACCAAATTAAAATCCACTCAGTGCTCTTCCTGTCCCCAGATAAAAACTCCTCTCTAAGCTCTTGCCTGTTACAGCAAGACTTTTAATAGACTCAGCCTCGTAGAACCATGAGACATATGTCCAATTAGCAGAATAATTTTGCTTAAATATACAGATAAACTGTTGACTGACAACAGTAGCACATGTTGGAGGCTAATTTAAGCAAAACAGTTTTGGGAACTGGGGTACTGCATCTTCCCCCATCTCAACCTATCACTAGGCCTTTTTTTCTTCTAGGCTTGTACTTAGGGGACAGATCTCCATCCTAACCATGTATATGATGAAGAGGGACATCTCTGTGATGTGTTTCATTATTGGGCAGAGTATCCGAGCATTAATATTCATATAGCCAATCGAGCAGCTCCTGCTTAGTAAGGATCTATGGTATGGCAGCCACTGTCTAGGATGCTGGGTATACAGTGGTCCATTCTTGTCCCCCATTCTTGGGGGGACAAGAGGTAACAGCTGGGGAACTCATAAGAGCATCTGCTCCAGGAGGACAAGGACTTGGTTTCTCTTGCTTGCTGCTATGTTGGTGCATTTGGCCCAGTGGGCCATTCTAGCCATGGATGGGGATAGATGCTGTAGGGCACCTGTGTGACCCTGATTCTCACCATGCCTCTACCAGCCCCCCTGCAGGGTTGCTGGGCAATGGCAGAATCCTAAGGATGGAGAGTACGTGTGAGCTAAATTTCCTGGTATATATACCACTGCACCATCATTAATGTTTCACTTGGAAACATTAATTTAGAAATAGAGCATTTCAAGACAGCCCTGTCGTTAGTTTCCTGTGGTTGCTGTAGTAAATAATTATTAAATTGTAGCTTAAAACAATACAGACTCACAGCACTGGAGGTCAGGAGCCCAGAGTGATTCTCTGTGGGACAAAATGAAAGGGTCAGTCTGCAGGTGGTGTTCCCTTTGGAAGCTCCCTTGATTTTTCTGATTTCTGTTTTCTATCTTTTTTCTTTCTTTCTATTTCTCCCTCTTTCTCCTCTTTCTCTCTCTCTCTTTCTCCCTCCTTCCTTCCCTTCCTCCCTTCCTCCCTTTCTCTCTCTCCTCTCTCTCTCCCTCTCTCTCTCTCTGTGTCTTGTTTTTTGAGATAGGGTTTCTCTGTATAGTCCTGGCTGTTCAGTAGTGCAGGCTGGCCTCCAACTCAGAGATTCACTTGCTTTTGCCTTCAGAGTGCTGGGATTAAAGGTGTGCACCACCACTGCCTGGCTTTTCCTTTCTTTTTTGAGACTGGGTCTCACTATGTAGCCATGGCTGGCCTAGAACTCATCATGTAGACCAAGCTGGCCTTGAAGTCATAGAGATCCTCCTGCTCCAGCTTCTGCTGTGATTAAAGGTGTGCACCACTTCACCTGACTATTTTTCTGGTTTTTATTTATTCCCCAGGTTTTTTGGCTCATGATTCCCATCTGTCAGGGCCAGCCTGACAAGTCAGAAAGTACCTGAATTGGGGGTGGGACTGAGGGGCCTTATGAGGAGAGGGGAAAAGAGACGAAAAAGGAAGAGAATAGACCAGGCACACTCAGTATCACTGAGCTCAGGTGGAATGGAGCTGAAGTTTAATTTTTGTCTCAATTTTTATACACTTTTTCCTCAAGGGTCTATGTACAACTACAGCAGTTACAAAGTTAATAATCACAAGGAACTCAACAGATACACAATGAGGGTTTCAATCACTGGGTAAAACAATACATGAGTAAAACATCTCATTCTCTAGTTAAACCTAAACCTTGAACTTCCTTCTTTCTCCTGGAGCAGGATGTTTATCTTGGAAGATAACCTCTCTCTGGGAAGCTAAATGTCTACCCAGGGAAGTAGCTTCTCTAGGTGGAGTTAGATGCTTGTCTAGGAAATAGCCTCACATGATGGAGCCAAATGTTTAGCCAGAGAAGGAACATTCCTTTAGAAAACCTTGACTTCCCCAAAACAACCCCTCTCTGGTGGTATTAATATTTATGACTCAGTTTTGCTCAGAAGATTCTCCCAATAAAGGAACTAGGCAATATTAGCCAGAGGCTCACAGCAGAATCTAGGCCCAGAGTCTGGGGGGCTCACCACACCCATCTTCAAAGCTAGCAATATTTGGTCCAATTCTCATGCTGCTTTCTCTCTGGTGCTCTTCTGCCTTTGTCTTCCACTTCCAAGAGCTGCGGAGATTACCAGGTGCACCTGGGCGATGTTGCTAATCTCACTGTCTCAAGATTATGGGATCGTTAGCAATCTTATTTTCTCCAGCAGGGCTATGAACTGTTGTTGGATCTTTTAAGAAGACAAATCTCCCTATGAAAAAGTCCAAATGTCATTATAAAACAGAGAGCAGTAAAATGAATGTTGTATTCGGCACTTCCACCTAAAATATGTTGCCATAATTCTTTTGTTTATTTACTGCTAAGAACTTTACATTGTAATTTCAGTCTATATCTCTAAACCAGGACATTTTCCTAAGGAATCACAGTGTCATTAGTGCACGTAATGAGACTAACAAGTGTTAATGCCATCTACATTAGTCAGGATTCTCTAGAGGAACAGAACAGAGAACATGAATGTGTACAAAGTGGAATAATCAGATTGGCTGATGTGGACAGGTTGGGCAGTCCAACAGTGACTAATTCCTACCTGTGGTCAGTTTTCCCCAGCTTCCCTACTTAATGCTGTTCACGTGCCACCGGACTTGGTGTCCAATCTCATTCCCTTTCCAAGAGTGAGGCCGTCTTGCCTATATCTTTTGGGGTTTTGCTTTGTTTCCTATTGTCAGCCATGAGATCACAAGGCTGTATAGACATGAAAGAGAGACTGTCAGCCCACATCCAGTCCAGTGTCCTGAACAAGAGCAGCGAGAGAAGAGGAGAAGCAGGCTGGCTGAGTGTGTTATTCTGCTCATGGCCTTGGCATTTATTATTCTTGTCTGTAATCGCCATGCCAGACATGTCCTCACTCTTCCAGCTCAGAGTAACTGTGAGAACAAATTAATTATGCATCTTCTCACTGTGTGTGATTAAGGGGCAGATGGAGGGAAGGGTTCTCTGTAGCTTTTCTGGTGACAAGGTTCCCAAATGGATGCTTTCCAGACTGAAGAGTGCATGTCCCAGCTCCTGTGGGCATCTGGGTTTGTCTGTGTGGAGACAGGCTTGCTCTTTGGCAGCAGGAGCCACAAGTCGTAAATAATAACATTGTTATCCTCTTAAATTTGCAAGTCCTTTGGGATTTAGGGGACACTGCGACAGCGTTCTTTGCTTCAGACCTCCCTAAATCATTGTCAGCAGTTTTAATCCCATCACTGGAGCCTAATTCTTCAATCTAAAACTCTGTTCCCTATTAAGATACAGGTATTGGGTTGGGGCGATGGCTCCATTGGTAAAGTACCTGCTGTGCAAGCATAAGGACCTGAGTTCAATCCCCAGAACCTGTGTTCACAGAAAGCCAGATAGCTGTAATGGCACAAGCCTTTAATCCTAGCACTCGGGAGAAAGAGGCAGGCAGATATCTCTGTGTGTTTGAGGCCAGCCTGGTCTACGTGGTATGTTCCATGCCTGTTAGAGATGCACAGTCAGAACCTTTGTATTAGTTACTTTTCCATTGCTGGGATAAAACACCATTGCCAAGGCAACTTATAGAAGGAGCTGGGGACATGCACTCTCTGGTCTAAAAACTATCCATTTTAACTTCTATTTCTTCTTTAGAATTATGGTGGCATTATGCACTTAGGCTGTCCATCTCACAGTCCTACCTTGGCTTACACTCACTTTACAGTCTAGACAGGTTTTGAACTTGGGATTCTTTTGCCTCAGTCTCTGAGTCCTGGAAATGCAGGCCTGCACCACTAGGCCTGACTTTAATGTTATCCTTATTAACTATAGCATTGGTTTCAGGTCAGAGTTGATTTCGTTTGATATCTTTCCCTCTTCTCATGACACATAATGTGTCATGCTTTTTCAATCCTCTGCATTTCTGTTAATTTTCCATTAGATGCTCTTTTTGAGTGTTATATGTTTTTGTAATGCATATTCTTGAAATTTGATCTGGGACATTGTTGAGTTTCTGGGGAATATTTAGATTTTTTTTTCCAGGTCTTGCTTTAATGTTTGTCAGTTGGGAATGAGTCAATATTTAGGATATCTCTGGCTACTGAACTTCCTGGATATGGTCAATGTCCCATGAATTACAAGACTTTTCCAGTCTGGATGGTAAGAATAGGCAGCATGTGAGTCCTGGTACTTTCCTATTGTAGAAATTTATTTTTAGTTACGTATAAAATAATTGTTTTGTGCACTGTTGAGAAAAGGACTGCCCAGGTCTTGGTGTTTTGTATTGTCTGCAGGTTTGGGATTTATGCGAGGGATGTTTGATTGCTTATGATCCTCATGTGCCATCAGTAGAATATCTGAGGAGTTCTTTATTAATAAAAACAGCTGAGCTCAGATGCTCAGGGTTCCACTGTCTAGTATGGCCACTTGCCATGGTGGTGGTTCCCTCTGCTGAGGTCTGGCAGGGTATATACCTGTGATTATGCCGCCTTGTCCTTCTTTGGTGAGCCTACACAGTGCCTAACAACTACACTTCCCTCTAATCTTTTGGGGTTGTTCTTTCTTTGGACTTAGGCCGATTTTGCATGTGTGTGTGCTGATCAGCCTTAAGCTGAATACCAGAGGACGGGCTCTGTGGGGATTGCCAGTTTTCCTGTATTGCTATTTTTCTTTACATCTCTCTCCTCTCCTGGGAACTCTATCTAGGCTTAACTCCATGTTAACTCATGTAACTCAAGGGTCCTTTTCACAGAGACTCTGCAGTAAACTCAGGCTACCATAGGACTCATCTCCTTACTGCCTTCATTGCTGGTTGCACAGGTTCTTGAAAATCACCATTTTATGTTTCAAATATGAAAGTAAGAGAAGTCCCTTTTTGGGACATCAAGGTTTATGGCCTGGGGGACTTCCAAGTTTAGAGTTGCCATTTCCTAAGATGGGGAAGACTGGGGTGTGTGTTGGGGATTGTGTTTTATGGTCATGAGTGTGGTGGAAAGGACATGCTATGTTGGAGGCCTTGATTGGACACTAGAGTGATGTCAGATTGGATCCATCCAGCTGAAGGCAGGCGGCAGTCTGGGTAGGTGATGCTGGTTTGAGTCCTTAGTGTGTGGAACTGGAGGATACGGCTGAGGGAATAAAGCTACAGAATCCTATTTGCTGATGTTTAATATTCTATTGTCATTGGATGTTTTGATGTCCTTGCAGGCATTAGAAGGGCTTTCCCTCTCAGTAATTGATTCTGAGAGAGCTAGAATCTCTCCTGGCAGTGTGACTTCCATTTGTGAACCAACTGATGCAGAGCCCCTATTACCCAACCACCTCTGTTCAGCTCATACTCAAGGCTTCATTCCTTTCGCTCTAAATGCTCAGACAACTAAGCATGGCTCCTGTGCTCCAGAGCTGGGGGTAATGACTCAAGCCACCTTGTCCTAAACTGTCCTGCCTCACCCTGTCTTTCCTATAGAACCACAACAAAGACTATTGCCTATGCTTTCTACTCACCCTGGTAGTTTTCCAGTAGCCCTATGTGGCATGCCATGACTTCTGGGGATTTGTGACTAAAAACTCTAAAACTTCCTTCATGATAATTGTGTCTATGTTTCTGTTTCTTACCATACTCAATTAAAACACTTCTCAGATTTCCTTACAACAAGTATAGAAATACCTGCTTTGGCTAAGAGCGGCGCATATATGACCTCACTTTCGGGCAACCCCATGAGGTAGATATTGTTTATGGATGCGAAGACCGAGTGAGAGAGGTTCTGTAACTTGCCCAGGTAGTTCTGCTGCTGTTCATTATCGATGTTGTCTTTGTTCTCATCTTCATCTTCTTTGGGATATGTTAATTGTACAGTGTAATGAGTTCATTATGACATTGCCAAACGTGCACGCAATATACTTAATCAGATTCAAGACTCAATTGTCTTTCACTGTCCCTTATTCCTTCTCATCTTTTGTGGGGCACTTGTGTATCTGTTCTTCTGTCTCATAACATCTCCAAACCTTACTGGAGATTCTGCTCAGTCTGATGTTGGTACCTTTCTGCCAAGTTTGGAGAAGTGGGTTCCCTACTCCCAGGGGTTCAGACAGGAAGAGACAATGTCTTGGGCCTTTGCTCCATTGGCTCAAATCAGTAATGAATCGGCTCCAAGTTTATTCTATTAGTCATTCATTGTCCCCATTCTCAAACCACAAACCAAACTGTCTAATAACAATGCTTTTAATTAATATGAAGCTGATTAAAACTCATTACAGCAAGGTTATTGGTAATGAGGTAATCATGAAGCCTGCTATTGAGCTGTGAGTGAGAGGGAGGCAGGAGCCGGGCAGGAAGACCATGCCAGCTGTTCTCCTGGTAGTTCAGTGGTCACGGGGTCACGGTTGGGGCTCTCTGGTGGGGGGGCATTGCACCCATACATCCAGCTGATCAGTGCAGTCAGGTACTGGGTAAGGCACACCTGGGGGCCAGTGAGCAAACGTGCCAGATGTTAAAGGTAGCAGCAGAAATCAGGAGATCTCTGAAGGGACCCTGAAGTCTATACGTTTAGAATAATATTCCATTTCTTATGTGTATTTCTATCTTTTCCCTCCTCAGTCCCATCCCTTACTTTTTTGTGGGAGGGCCTAGAACTCTCTGGTTAGCCCAGATAGGGCTGGAGCTCACAAGCCCCCTGCCTCAGCCTCCAAGTGCTGGGACTACAAGGTGTGTGCCAGAGGTGCTATTTGCATTTCTTGTATAGTAGTGATGCTTTACAGTTTAGGTGACAGCGTATGAGATTAACTATTGTTTTTATTAGGTTGTAGGGCCCAGGCTTAGTAGACTGAACCTAGTATAGGAAGTAGATGGGGCTAGAGGGTTTTTTCCTTTCTGTTTTTGAGACAAGGTCTCTATGTACCTCTGACTGACTGTCCTGGAACTCTCTCTTTAGACCAGACTGTCCTGGAACTCACAGAGATCCATCTGCTTCTGCCTCCCAGCTGCTGGAATTAAAGGTGTGTGCCAGCACACACAGCTTTTTGTCTGGTTGTGTTTGTTTTTAAAAAATATTTGTATTCAGTATTTAATTAGTTCTTTGAGCATTCCATACATGTTTTGATCATATTCACCTCCCTCCCACAACTCTTCCAGATCCATTCCCTCTTCCTTTCCCATTCAACTTTGTGTCTTTATAAAAAAAATCCATCAAAGGACATTTTTTTTGTTTCCCAAATATTCTTGATTTTGGTTAATACTATTTATATTTAGTGGAATAATAATAGTAGGTTCTCTCCTACAGTCTATGATCTTCCTCACTGTGATTCTTGGCTTGATAATAGTGCCAAGTATGGGTTTCATCTTGTGTAGCGGACCCCAAGTCCAACCAGAAAGTGGTTGGTTACTCCCATGACGTTTGTGCTCCTTCTGCACCAGTGGGCATGTCTTGTCTGATAGACAAGACATCTTATTGCAGCTCATAGAGTTCACATCTGAGTAAGATCAGTTATTGTTTTTGTTCCCTCTGTAGTGTGTATAGCACCTTCCAGCACAATGAGAGCCAGTAATGACAGCACAGCTAGCCAGGAAGGACGAAGCCTCCAGGCTAGCTCAAGCTTGATTTCTCCATGTTCTGTGACTCAAGTATGTGGTATCTTCAGTAATAGAGTCTTTGCTGTCTTGTTCTAGAGGGTAAGCAATAGCATTGTTAATAGCCTGTAATGTTGGGGTCTACAGGACCTCACTAGTCAACAATGCCAAAAGAAATAACCCATTTCTAGCCCTGGGTTTTTATTTTTTAGCTTCTGATGTCTTGCAGGGGCATTGCTGCCCCTTACAAGGTAATTCCATTTTGATTCTTTTTTATGTATGTGTGTAGATCTATTTTAGGAAGGTTTTACAGTAGTAGGTTTCTTAAAGCACGATTGTGCATATCATTTCTTAAAGTGTGTAAGCATGCCATATCTGGGCCCCATAGAAGAATGAACTACTGTGTTCATTTGTCATAAATTTCTTTCACCGGTCTGTTTTCTTCTGTGGGGTGTTTGTGGAACTATTTGTGGGTGAAGGCCGGCAAGTAACCTGCACTTCTAGAAACCAAGTCTCTCCTAGAGCCCCACCCTCTGTGTGTGTGTGTGTGTGTGTGTGTGTGTGTGTGTGTGTGTATGTATGTGTGTGTACATTGTGTGTATACCACTATGTGTGTGCACCCTAAAGATTACAGCACGTACTGCTGTATGTGCATGTATGTTGTGGGGTGCACTGAGTGCATGCATTCATGTGTATGCATGTGTGTGCATGCATTGTGTATGTGCATGTGCATGTGCATGTGCGTGTGTGTGTGTGTGTGTTTTGCTAGTAGACCTGTCCATTGTGTTCTCTAAGCTATATTCACATCTACATGTCTCTGTTGCTGCGAGTCCCAAGAAGGCATTGGCCTCATCCTGTCCAGCCCCTCCAAAAGGAAAGAGTCTATTGTCCCTCACCTGTGGCTTGGAATAGTGCCAAATAAGTAAATATCTCTTGACACAAAGGCATGGTCACATTCAAACACTCTTTGAGCAACACAGGGATCCTTGGTTCACCCAAGCCCAGATGAGCATGGTGATGTGTGCTTGTAATCTCAGCAAGGGTGAGATGAGAGATGGAGACGGGTAGATCCCTGGGGCTTACTGGCCATTAAGCCTAGTCTGCTTGGTGAAGCTACAGTCTGATAAGACACTCTGTCTTAAACAAAAGGGTAAAGACAACGGAGGAGTGACACCTGAGGTTGTCCTCTGAAAACACACACACACACACACACACACACACACACACACACACTGTGGCTTTAATTTTTCTCTTGATCTGAAAATCCCTCTATTTTTGTCTTAATCATTGCAAATTTAATTTCAGGGCTTAGCCACTGTGCATCACCCAGCTTCTAATTACATAAGTAATTTGAACAGGGGAAATTGAATGTAAAGAATTATTAAGTAGTGGAAGATTGCTAACTCTTAAAAGAAATCCAATGATATTGTAATGGTGCTAACAGTAAATACACACAGAAGCCACTCCTTCTGGAGATGAGGGGGCAGAGAACAAGGGTGGGTCTGATGACTTAGCTGAGTTCTTCCCACCTCCTGGGAAGCCTTTCTGGGTGGCAGAGGGACTTGTTGGTGGATATGACAGCAAGTTGATCTGTAGGAACAGCCTGTTGGGTGCTCAACACATTATGGAGAGCTATGGTTGGCTCACAGAAGCGAATGACAGGTAGTGGAAGGTATGGGTCACAGCTAATCTGTGAGGTAACTGGAGTGACGAGTGCCTGCCCCTGCTGGCTGCTAATCGCTCCAGAATACTGAGATCATAAAGGGTGATTCAGGCATCTGTTTGGGTCTCAGAGAATCCCCCTGATGCTCAAACCTGATACCCAGCTTTGGGACCAAAGAAGCGGTGGATGCATAGCAGAGAGGCAGTGTAGATGGTCCCACATACAGGGCTTTGATTTACTAGGACTTTTTACCTCTAGGGACAGGGGAAATGGCCTAATTGGTAAAGAAACTGCTGTATAAACATGAGGACCTGAGTTTGGATTCCTGTCACCTACATAAAAATTGGGTGTGGTAGTGTGCATCTGTAACCGCAGCATTGGGGGAGTTGGAGAGGTGCGTATCTGGAGCTCGCCGGCCAGCTAGTCTAGAGGAATGGCTGAGCTCCAGCTTCAGTGACAGACCCTGTCTCAAAATTAAAGTGGTATGTGATTGAGGAGGACACTGACGCCGGCCACTGCCCTTCACACGTGTTGCATTGTGTGTCCGTAATAGTTTTAATCTTCATACTGACCACATCACCTTATCTCAGAAGCATAGCATAGCCTTGGCCAGCTATGGCCACACGCCCTTCCATTGCCTGCCACAGGCCAGCTTTGTCCTGGTTTCAGTTCTTTGTGGTTCTGGGATTGAACCAAGCCCATACGGATACTTGACATTAATTCTACCAGCTGAACTGCAGCCCTAGGCCCCCGTTTCCACTTCTCAAGAGAATCTCCCCCCTTCCATCTCTAACTCCTGTAGGGTCACCCTCCAAGTTAGAATTAATTTCTTTCTTAATGTTTCCTGCTAGAGGAAACAGACTATCATTGGTGCCACTTGGACCCCAACTGCATGAAGGCCAGAGGACTCTACTGAGGGGATGGAGCATAGGTTTCCCTTAGAATAGGTTGTGATAGACATCAGAGCCATACACCAGGGTTGGAAATGGACAGGTCCCTGTGGGCCTGAAGATGGCCTGGAGCTGGGACGTGGGTGTTCAGGACTGCAGTGTTCTTTTTTTTTACTTTTATTTACTTTATGTGTCTGAGTGTTTGCGATCCTTTAATACAATTCCTCATGCTGTGGTGACCCCCAATCATAAAATTATTTTTGTTGCTTCTTCATAACTGCAATTTTGCTACCATTATGAATCATAATGTAAATAATGTAAATGCCCGATATGCAGTGGGTCTTTGGTGACTCCTGTGAAAGGGTCATTCGACCACCAAAGGGGTTGTGACTCACGGGTTGAGAACTGCTGGTCTAAAGCAATAGTTTGCTGTGTGGCTCTTCTGGCAACTAATTATACATTATAATTATATATTCTTTCATCCTTGTTAACTCTTCACATGGTGTTATTGCTAATTACTCATTATTCTTTTTAGCACCTGGGAGTGTAAGTTCATCTTTAGTGTTCAGACTCCTTTGTTACTTTGTTGGAATAAGCAGGTAACAGGTCCCCACAGCACACTGGGACTCCTTGTCTCCTAAATTATATGCAAAACCCATCTTTCCTTAGAAGCAGTAGCTCCTACAAGGCAGGACCCACCTAATCTCAAGACTCTTAGCTGGGCTGGGCTGATGACTCAGAAAGACCAGCTTGGGTGTGTGTTGGGATGCCTCTTAGCTCTGCTAGGAGAGAGTCGCATCAGTGGTTCTCAACCTTTGGGTCGTGACCCCTTTGGGGGTCAAATGACCCTTTCACAGCAGTTGCCTAAAACTATCTGCACATCAGATATTTACATTATGATTCATAGCAGTAGCAAAATTACAGTTATAAAGTAGCAATGAAAATAATTTTATGGTTGGGGGTCACCACAGCATGAGGAACTGTATTAAACGGTCGCAACATTAGGAAGGTTGAGAACCGTGGGTTTAGAGTGTTTTGTAGCCTTGCCTTTGACATTATTTCTGTTTTCTAAATAAGACAACTGATTTTCTTATCTCTAAAGGCATCAACTCTATCTCCTTGAACTACTTTGAGGATTAAGAAATAGGCTATATATGCGTAGTTATTATTGTTGCTGTGCTATCACCATCGTCATTATTGTTATCAAACTGCCAGTGGCAGAGTTGCAAACCAATTTGATGTGTTAGATGGTTGAGGAGTAGGTGGCAAAGTATTAACTCAGCATACCTTCGAATGAGTCAGTATGTTAGTCTTGGTTAATAGCTGTGAATACTCATTTGTGGGGAGTGAGACTTCCACCAGTTAAGCTTTGATGGAATGGGAGGAGACTGGAAACATCAGGCTGTGTGTAGAGGTTGGCCTCAGTGTGAGATTAGAAATGACTGCTCTAGGGACCAGGTGAACAGTAAAGTAAACGATGAAAGGAGGTGTGTGTGTGTGTGTACATGTATGTGTGTGTGTGTGTGTGTGTCTGTCTGTGTGTGTCTTGGGCACTGGGGAGGGAGTAAACAACAAAGGTGTTTGAGCAGAGAGGCAGGAGAAGGGAATGCTGCCAGGGAACAGGCTTCACTCACTTCTCTGGTTTGCCTGTCTCCTGCAGGTGCATCTCCGCTCTGCCAGGCGCCTCTGTGAGCTCTGCTGTGCCAACCGAGGCACCTTCATCAAGGTGGGCCAGCACCTGGGGGCTCTGGACTACCTGCTGCCGGAGGAGTACACCAGCACCCTGAAGGTGTTGCACAGTCAGGCCCCACAGAGCAGCATGCAAGAGGTCCAACAGGTCATCCGAGAGGACCTGGGCAAGGAGGTACTTCATTGTTCTGGAGCAGGGAGGGCCAGAATGAAAAGTGTGCCTTCACATAAGGCTCTAGCAGAGTTCTTGCTGCCTGGGCCCAGGGGACTGAGGATCCATCACAGATGCAGAATCAAATGTCTCAGCAACATGCAGTGCTAAACCAGTTAGAAGCGCCTCAGTGATCATCAGTAAAAAAAAAAAAAAAAGCTGAAGTATGAGGTGGCCATATTCAGCAGTGTTGGCTGGTAACCTAAGATGATTTGGATGCTTCTACCTAATTCTGTCTGTCGGCTCCTGGGGGTTTACTGCATTCTGATGACTATTGTGTGCTACACTGTTACAGTTAGTCCTCACAGCAAGTTTGAGGTGAGAGCTAGCACTGACTCCTTTTTGCAGCCGAGGGATGGAGGATAGCACAATGCGCTAGGTTATTGTCATCAAACCATCTAGTTTACTTCATTGGCTTCTCTGGAAGTTTCTGATAGACACTTACCCAGCCTGCTTGATCTCTCAGGGATAGGAAGGTTCCTCTCTTATCTGCGCAGGGTGGTCCATTCTATTGTCAGTGGCCTCTGACTACCACAGGGCTTCTTGCTGGGTGAGGTGCTGCACGCATTTAATCCCAGCTCTTGGGAAGCAGAGGCAGGTGGATCTCTGTACGTTTGAGGCCAACCTGGTCCACATAGTGAGTTCTAGGACAGCTAGAGCTGCATAGGGAGACCCTGTCTTTAAAAAGAGAAAAAGAAAAAGGAAAGCAAGCAAGCAAGCAAGCAAGCAAGCAGGCAAGCTTTAGAACAGACCTCTTCAAGTCTCAACTTCTTATCTCCATTCTGTACTCTGGAGTGACAGAGAAAGGAGAGAAAGGCCCCTTTGTTCACCTTCACCCTCAAGCTGGTGACCTGCAGGGCAGTATTTTGTTTTTTGTTTTTCGTACTAACTGGGTACCATTGGACCTCACTGACTGTTCTGAACACAGGGAGGGAGCGGAGTGACCATTGCAGGTCAGGCCCAGTCTTACGACACAATGTGCTGCAGTTGAGCGCTCCTCTGAGACCTCTACTAAATCTTTATTCCCCTCACCTCGTACTGCGTCTTCTAAAGTTTTGTGAGCAGCATGATCTTAAAGTCCAGCCTTCACCAGCTGATGCCTTTTCTGAAGTTGGTTTGTAACCCTTGATGCCTCCCAGTTGTCCTTAAATTAAAATCCTGGAGAGAACTGGGCAGTGGTGGGTGCACGCCTTTAATCCCAGTATTCAGGAGGCAGAGGCAGGTGGATTTCTGTGAGTTTGAGGCCAGCCTGGTGTACAGAGTGAGTTTCAGGGCAGCCAGAATTACAATAGAGAAATCCTGTCTGGAAAAGCCAAAAGAAAAAAAATCCTTGAGAGATGGCTCAGTGCTTGAGAGTACTTGCTGATCTTCTGAAGACTTCTTTGGTACCCAGCACTCATACAGGGAAACTTATAACCACCTTTAACTTCAGCAACTGGGATCTGATGCACTCTTCTGGTCTCTACTGGCACCTGTACACATGTAGTACACACACACAGACACACACACACACACACACAGAGAAAATAAAATAAAACCCTTAATAAGACTTTTGATGCACACCCAACCTGGTCTCTCCACAGCCTGTTTTATGACTGACTCAGTGTGAGAGAGGCCTGGTGACTAGAGTTTGGGCTTTGGAGCCATAGTCTTGGACCCAGCACAAATTGTCACCTCACCTTATCTATAAAATGAGGAAGACCATAGTGCTCACCTTACAGGATTGGCATGAAGATTATAGAGGAAAATGGTACAATAGAGGCAAATAGAGGGTACTGCTGTGATGTGGTCATTTCTGTGCTCTGCTCATCTTCTCTCACTGTGTACCCTGAGCCTTCAGTGCCTGTGGTCTTGGTCCCTGTTCTGCCTGGAATTTTTTTTTTTTTTTTTTTTACCATATCCTCTATCAAATGATTCTAAGCCAGTTGTCCCTCTGTCCATCCACCCAGCAAATGTGCTGTTATCCCTTATAAACTGCAGCTGTCTTGGGAAGTCCCTGACCTCCCTAAACCATCTGTATAAGGCCCATATCACTTAGCACCCTCCATTGTGGCATTGTGGCTTGGTTGAATCAGGCCATTCTACTGCAAGTCAGAGAATCTTTAGGGATAAAGATCATGACAATCCATTTTCTCTGGACCTGTAGCACCAGAACAGTAAGGTATATAGTAGGTACCGGTGTTTGTTTAATGGACAAATGAGCTTTCTTATGTTATGCAAGACAAGGCTGAGAACAGGGGCAGAGATCAGATAAAGATCAATCCTGGTGGCCTCTGGCTTCCAATAGTGTGAGAGTAACTAGCCTCTCCAGCTCATGATCTGACTTTGTGGGGTCCAAGTCAAGCACAGATGCCTTGCTCTGAGGAAGGAGAGAGAAGGAACAGAAGGCAGATTTGACTTAGAGCTGGTGTCAGGGAGAAAGCTGGAGGCTAGGAGAAGCAGGGCTTGGATCGAGGAACCCCAGGGTTGGCATGATGGCGCCTCCCTGCTTCTGCTTCTTGCTGGGACTGGTGGCCTCTAGCTTCCAACAGTGTGAGATTCACTCCCCTCCCAAGTAAGTCACTGTAATAACAGTGCTGAGCGCATCATTGCTGGCATGTGGCAGCTCAGCAGGGGTGGATGTGAGGGAGGGGTGTTAGAAGAAGATTAACCCTTGGAAGCATCTGGGTATGGCTCCACCTGGACCACGCCAGGGTAGAGGGAGTCGAAAAGTCAGAGGCATCAGCAGTCATGGTGGCCCCACCCAGCTGGCTGCAGGATGTTTGGGGTTGGAAGGCGGCTCCTGAGTATTCAGTGCACATTCTCCAGCCTCCTTTAGCTGAGTAGTTCTACCCCTAGTGGTTGTATGGCTACTGCCCCAGTTTGTCTGTGGTCTTCCCAAGAGAGTGAGGCTGTTGTTCAGGTCACAGTTCCAAGGGTCTGTCTTTCACTGCTGGGGAGCTTAGAAACACCTGGTTTTTTACCCAGCCTCCATAGATACCCAGTCAAATTCCCCCACCCCCCAGGAAGGCGGAATTTGTTCTCTGGTGACACACTTTTTCATCTGTGGGTGGAGGGGAGGGGAAAGGGGCTGTGTAGGAGGCAGGGTAGGTGTGTGTGGGGGTGTGAGGGCGGAGGAAATCACTCACTTTGCATTCCCTCCTCCCCCAACCCCTCCCATGACACTGCTTGGGAAGAACTCTCTCTTTAAGGACAGTGTTGATGGGCTGCACCAATTCCTGCCCCCTCCAGCTGTAGGCCCTCCTGTGGCAGCCGGGCTCCATCCCTAGTTTCCAGAATGTGTGGAAAGAAGCTGAGCATCCTGCATCACCGCTTCTCTCGCCCTTCAGTCCTTGGCTAGGTTTTAAGGTCATCCCAAGTTCAGACTGTGTGAGTGCTTCTACTTCTCAGACTGCAAGCAGGGATGGGCAAGAGCTTAGGGTTCTGCTCTGGTCCCCACTGCTTAGTTCGTATGTTTCTTTAGGACCCTTCCCCTCTACAGAGGCCCCTAGAGTCCATTGTGTATTCAAGCCATTTCCTGTTCCAGATAGTTGGGGCTGGCCATACCATCAATGTAAAAGGTCATTGAAGGGTTTAATCCTTGCATGGAAATTGGCCCAGAAGAGTTCTGGCGGCTACTTGGCTAAGTGAAGAACATCGGAAAGCAACAGGGGAGGTCCAAGAGCTGGTCCCTAAAGAGACAGGGACATTTTCTGCTGTCTCAGAAGTGACTTTGGGTTGGACTGAGTTGAATATCTCTCTTCCCTGACTACCCATAGGGCCACAGGCCCAAATGCAGTACCTGCTTTGGCCAGCAGATGGCACCTAAGTTCACAAGTCAGGGATGTGTGTTGGAGCCCCAGGCCCTGGGTGTGCCCTAAAGGATAAGATTCAGGTTCTTTTTATTCTTGGGCATGGTCCAAGGAAGCCAAGCTGACATCTCTTCACTTTGAATGGGGCAGCTATAGGCCTAAGTCACAACAAGGCTGCTGACTCCTGCTAAAGTTTGGGTAATTGTCCTCTGTGCTGTAAAGGCTTGGATTCTGGAGTCATGGCATCCTACCTGTAGTAGAAAGGGTCCACTGGACCTTAGGCCTTGGGAGTTTTAATAGTTACTCTTCTTATTGCTTGTGGCAAATACACGATAAAAAGCAACTTGGGGGGGGGGTGTATTTTGGCTCTCAGTTCGAAGGTACAGTCGATGACGAAGGTCAGACGCTGTGTGACAGGAGTGTGAGGCTGTCACAGTGCACCTGCAGTCAGGAAGCAGAGAATGCTGCTGACTAGCTCTGTCTCCTTTTTATTCCCTATGGGACCCCAGCCGCCACACGCTTCTCACCTCAATTATCCCAGTGCAGAGAATTCCTTACAGACACTCGGAGGTTAATTTCTGTGACAATTCTAAACACATTGACCATTTACCTCTAAGATTGACCATCACAAGGATACTTAAAGGGAATTGCTAGCCCTTCCTGTCTCTCTTTCCCTCCTGATCACAAGGCAAGCATTCTGCCCTCACCCCAACCCCAGTCTTTGGCCTCATGTGTGAGTCCTCTGAACAACCATGAGACGTTCTTCATATCTTCTTCAGCTGGGTGAGGAGCCCTCTGGAGCCTCCCACCAGTTCTAACAGCCCGTAATTTGGTAGTTCAACACCTTTTCCTTCCTTCTTCCTTCTTTTTCTTCATGTAGAAACAGTTGGAATATGAGAAGAGGAAGCAGTTTTAGACCTTGATGTAGCCAGTCATGGTTTGACCTCGTTCCAGACCCCAGAGGTAGGAGAGATAGACTGATCAAGGTAATGCCTGGTTGCATGAGGGGCCAAGGAATTTTCAGGAGAGAGAGGGATTCCATCCATGTATATAGAGACCCCCTGGAGCCTGTTGCCTCTGACTCAGGTCTTCAAAGATGAGTGGGATTAGACACATTGCGGATGGTGGGGAGGGGCTCACTGATGGATATATGTGGGCTCAGCAAAGGTGTATTGGTAGTAGAGGCAAAAGCCAGGAGGTGACGGAGAAGGGAAGGCATCAAGAGACAGAGCCTGGTTGTCTCAGTAATGCAGAGATATGGCCATCTTTTATAAGTGGGCAAGCACGGTGGGAAGAGAGTTGAGGACAGTGGGATTTAGGAAGTGATTGTAATGGTTGTCAGCTATACTCTACATCCATCTTTGAACACACACACACACACACACACACACACACACACACACACATCTTCCCACAGACACAGTTGAGTCAGGATGCAGCACATTTCAACAAATGATCCAAGCATGTGGACAGAGTATGGATACCCATAATCCTAGCACTCAAGAGGCCAAGGATCGTGAGTTTGAGGCCAGCCTGGGCTACACACTGAGACTCCGTTGAAATAAAGGAAAGCAAAACAGAGCAAGCAAAAGAGATATGATGGATGGAGGTTTGTTATTGCCACGGAATAGAGTTGTGCCAGGTAAGATTTTCACCTCTGAAGTTTTATGAGGAGCTAAAGAGAATAAGGTCACTGACTAGAGTTTAGCCTGGGAATGCCTTTGTTAGGGGAAGCACTTGTGTGGTTTATGTCCTCTGAAACATGTTTGTGTTAGTCTTTCACCATTAAACGCCCCTACCAGGGATGCAGGGGTGCATAATTGGCTTTATTTTGTAGCCTCCCATAGTTGCTAGGGATGAGTGCGTTATGTTTTCATGAGTTCTATATGTCACACATACTTAATGTTCCTGGGAGAACGCAGGAGATGTGGGGGTGCCATTGTGTACCAGGTCCATCCATCCATTTTTTACATGAACTCTCAGGGGCATGTGGAGGATGATTCATTTGTCTTGTTTTGCTCTAGGTTGAAACTAAAACAGAACAAAGGAAGGCAGAGGTATGAGAAGGGCTAGCCTGGGCAGGGAGCATACAGGACTGCTGCTGGCTCAGGGAGACCTTGGTGAGAAGTTGGACAGAATGTTCCCTGCAGGCAGCCCTTCCTCCAGGCTGTCACCTCTCTGCCAGGGCTGGGAACATTTTTATTCTATGTTGCTCTGGGTTATCCAGAGAAATTGAATTAATGAGATATGGATATATGTGTCTTTATATGTATACGTGTGTATAAACATGTAGAAAGATACGTTGATTTTTAAAAATAGAGGCTAGCAAGTCCAAAACTGGCCTAATGGCCCTGCCGGGATCTTGGTAAGAGCCAGTGCTGTAGTTCAGGTTCAAATGTGAAGGCCATCTGCTGGCAGAATTCTGCTTGCTTCAGGGATATCGTCTAATTCCATGAGGCCCACTCACATATGGAGGGCAATCTGTTTTACTAATAAATTGGATGGGAAGGCCTGTAATCCCAGTACTGTGGAGGTGGAGACAGGAGGATTGAGAATTGGAGGCCAGCCTGGTCTACATAGTGAGACGGTGTCTCAGAACTCAAGGGCTGGGTTTTGGATTTCCAATGTGGCAGAGAGCTTACCTAGCTTTCTCAAGGCCCCGGCTTTGACCTTGGCACTAGACAAAAGAAAAAAGGGGGAAAAATCCTTCTAGAGTAACATTGGCTCTAGTATTTGCATACAGATAAACCATCTCAGTTCTCCGTGTGACCCTTGTGGGGAACTGTGTTTGTACCCTTGGTCCTGCTTTCACATGACACTTGATGTCTGTATTGCACTGAGGGACAGGAGCCACACTCCCTGTCGGTTCATTAGTCCTGTGGCCTTGGGCTTGCTGTTTCCTGTTTCCTTTTCCATAGACTTTGTCAAGGGTGGGCTTGCTGTGGGTGAGCACAGGTGGAGCATTAGAATACAGTGCCTAGTGCCCGTATGACTGCTCCCTGTCCTCCTTTTATGCAGTGCATTTATTGAGTCCCTCCTGTGCAGTTATTGTGTCAGCCCCGGGGCGGGGGGTCCTTGCTCTTTAGGAGCCCTTGTCCCCTTTTTCCTGGTGCTCTGACTCTGGCAGAGGCCTGATGAGGTCAGCTTGCTTCACTGGCCTGCAGTCTCCTATAGGATCACATTGTTGGGTTCAGCCTCTTCAGCCTGCTTCTCCTGGCCTGAATGCTACCTTTGTTTGTCCTGGCACCTGGCTTGTCTCCCCAGATTGTCCCTAAGAAGGCCACCATGTGATTGTTCTGGGAATGGAACAGAAGGATCTGGTAGCCACGCAGCTGGTACAAGGAAGCGTGCGTGGGGAGGGAGAGTATCCCTCCTGCTGGCTTGTCCTCATCCTGCCTTCCCAGCAGATCTCAATAAAAAAATACATTTATATTAAAAACATAATAAAGAATAAAAAACGTTTTCCCCCAATAATGCCCAACATCAAAAGGAGATTTTTATCAATTATGAGAGAGAGAGATTTTGGCCATAAAATGGTAATTTAATGAGTAGGAGACGGATGGCGGGAAGCATTAATGTCAGCCGCAATGGATGGCCTGCCATTAGTCACTGGAGGAGAGGCAAGGAGTTGGCCACACAGCCTGGCTGGTCATTTTTCTATGCCCCCAACCCCAGCCCTGTCCTCCTCAGCTTTTCTCTCTGCCTGCTGAGTCCTTGCTCCAGCCTCTGAAGCATTTTCTAGCTCTGCCCTTCCTCGGCCTTTCTCCGTCTCCCTGCCTGCTGAGTATCTCCCAGGCACCTTCCCTCTGGTTACTGTAGTTTTGTTTTTTTTCTTTGAGACAAGGTCTTACTTTGTAGCTCTGGCTCTTCGGGGTCTCACTCTGTAGACCAGTCTGGCCCCAAACTCAAAGAGATCCACTTGCCTCTGCCTCCAAGTGCTGGGATTAAAAGCACATGTGACTATGCCCAGTTTATTGTAACTTCTTGATGAGTCATATATACCTGGGATCAGGTGGTTCTTGTGTCTGTGAAGAAAGCCCCACAGTGAGAGAGAGGAGCAGGAACCTCTCAGCTTTGCAGCCTATCCTGCCTGGGCTGCCCTAGGGCTCCTCTGTCTTTTTATTTTAATTTTTAGATGATCTTATTTATGTATATGAATGTTTTGCCTACATTCATGTATGTGTGCCACATGTGTGCCTGGGGCTCACCGGTGGTCAGAGGTGGGTGGGCCCTTCTGTGGATCGGAGCCACCATTGCCTGATTTATGGTCTCAGCAGGGCAGGTTGCTATTCCCTCAGTTCTCTGCCCAGGGCCCGCATACAGAAGTGCTTAGCAGCGGATTGTCAGGTGAATGGAGATTCTGTTTGACTTGGAATTGGAGTCTTGCTTGAGTGCCAGATGCTCTGTGTCACCCTGGGTATGATCTTTCTAGCCTTGGTTTCCTCATCAGTAGACGGGGGTGATCAGAGAACCCATTCATGAATAGGCTGTGGTAAGGACTGAAAGATATGGGCCACTTGGAAACGCTTTAGGACCGCGGGCTGAGCAATGATGGTTTTGCTAAGACCTCAAAAGCATGGACAACAAGAACAAAACCAGACCAACGGGATCTTGTCAAATGAAAAACCTTCTGCACAGAAAAGAACACAGTCAATGGAGTGAAGAGACACCTGCGGAGTGGGAGAAAATATTTGTAAGCTGTCTACTCAACAAAGGAATAGCACCCATATTAGAAACAAACATCAGAAAACAATATCAGAAACAAAACAATGAAAAGAACCCTACACTCCACTTCAATAGAAAAAAAAAAGACTTATTAAGAAATACTCGTGATAGCATATTCCTTCAATTCCAGCACTTGGGAGGCAGAGTCAGGAGAATCTCTGTGCGTGTGGCCAGCCTGGTATACATAGTGCGTTCCAGGCCAACCACAGCTGCATAGTGAGACCCTGTCTCAAAAAGAACAAAGACAGTTAATGAGAAATAGGCAGATGATCTCAAAAGAACACACACACACGGCTAGTAAGTATCTGAGAAAAATGCTCGACGTTGATAATCATGGAAATGCTCATCCAAACCACGTGAACTGAGAGTGGTGGTGTCCATCTATAAGCCTAGTGGAAGGCCTAGCAAGATGATTCCTGCTAGTTGAAGTCCATCCTGAGACACGTAGCCTGGGATACATAGCAATTACCCTGTCTCACCCTTCAACCTTTTCACAACCCGCCTCTTGAAATGAGATATCCTGCACCAATTAAAATGGCTATTAGCAAAAAGGCGAGGATATAGAGATATGGGATATAGGACATACAGCAACAAAAAGGATGAAATTGTGCTATTTGCAGCAACACAGCATCGTGAGATTATTGTGTTGAGTGAGGTGAGGCAGGCACTGAAGGGCAGATGCTAGCATGTTTTCTCTCGTATTTGGAAGCTGAAGAAATTCATTACCGAAAAGCAGCCAGTAGAATGGTCACCAGGGTTTGAGAAGGGTTGTGAGGATGTGGGGATATAGAGAGGTTGGCTAGTGGGCATGGGTTGCAGTTTGGTGGTGACTCCTGTTCACAGTATTATACTTTATATTTCAGAATAGAAGAGAGGATTTCAAATGTTCTCACTCTAAAGGAGTGAGATTGCTTATTGCTCCGATTTGATCATTACCTGTTGTATATGTGTATCAAAATGTCATCTCCGTACCCTCATAAGAATGTACAGTTAGTGTGTGTCAGTTAAAGACACAACCATCTGAAGCACAGGGCCTCCTGGAAAGTAGATGCTGGGAACTGTCAGCTGTGCTTCTGATGTATTGAGCCCTCAGAGCATATGCAGAAGCCTCCTGGTTCCTGGATCTTTCTGGGCTTTGGCAAACAGCTCTTTGCTTTCACCCCGACTGTCCCTAAGAAACTGCATTAGGCAGAAGCAACTCATAAGAACCCTGGCTGATGGGTCAGAAGGGTTTAGAAACTTGGTTTGACCCTGCATATCATAAATCAGTAACTTGTCTGGAGAGACATATCTGGGAGGTAGAAAGGGGAGTCAAACCCGTGTCTTCCTACTTTTTTCTAGTCTTCTTCCTCTTGGATTGTAATAGTCTAGTGTGGAAGTTTAGTGCCTGCAGTGGTAGGCTGGTTCTGAGGAATCAGGCTTGACCCAAGAAGCCTTCACTTTTCCCTTGAGACCTTGTGATCTCCTGTGGACTTTGAAGAAAATGTATTTTCACCCATCATCTCACAAGAATTCTTGGTGTTTAGGGGTAGGCATCTGCTCCATGCTGGATGATAACAGGTTTTCACCCCCTGCTCTGGCTGTAGTTCTTGGTCTGAGAAGAGACAAGGAAGCTGGAAGTCAGAGGTCAAGCTGGGTCCAACACCTCCCCAACATCCCCCCACCCCAACCCCCACCCTGGACACCAATGCAGGATCTGAGGAGGATCTGCCCTTTCTCATCTAGCTCCTGCCAGCTGCTGCCAGTCTCTGGAGTTGGTTTGTAGATTCATGGCCTGAACCTCAGACCCCTTTGTCACCTGGCCTTTTTATAAGGATACCGGTCACTGGATTGAGGGCCCATCTTGTTCTAGTATGACCTCATCTAATTTAAGGTTCTTCATTTGCATGTTGAAGTTCTGGAGGGACATGAACCTGGAGAGCAGCAGATCTGGGCTTTGGTGCAGTCTTCCTGAACCCTACTGTCTCTCAACTTCTCCCTGCAAGTCTTCCTCACCACAGTTGGTTTTCTCCATGACCAGCTGTCCCAGGCCATTCCCACTGCCTTCTCAGCTTTGCCCCAGGACAGAATGAACCCGTCTCATTTCATTTTGTAACATTACAGATCAGGACTCTTGGCCTCAGTCAGGTGTTTACATTCAGTTAAATAGCATTCCTGTCTGTCTTAGTTACTCTTTTGTTGCTATGACAAAGCAATTTAAGGCAGGAAGGATTTGTTTGGCTCACAGTTCTCGGGTGTAGGCAATCATGGGAAGGAAGTCATGGCAACGAGAGTGCGAGGTCACATTGCATCTGCAGTTAAGAAGCAGAGTGAGATAAATGTTTGTGCTCAGCTTGTTCTCCCCTTTTTATTCTGCTCCAGACCCCATGTTTTGTAAAGGTGCTGCCCAGTTAGGATGAATCTTCCCCACTCAATTAACTCAGTCTAAAAACTCCCTCAGTCAAGTCCAGATTTGTGTCCTAAGTGATTCTAGATCCTGTCAAAGTGACATCCTCACATTCACACTTCCTAGTTGGAGAATCAGAGGCCTGGGATGTTAGTAGGGGCCATAGCCATAAGTAAAATCAGACGGGGGGCGGGAGGGAGACTAGCAGGCATGTGCACATGCAAAGCCTGGGTCTGATCTGTTGATATTTTAGGCAGAGAGCCAACAGTGAAGGACTGATAGAAGGGACCTGTGCAGTGCCATATGGGGAGGGTTCATGAAGTGGGGCAGGTCTGGCGTTCCTCCTGCCAGCCCCTGGATCTCATAATGTGAGTGTCACCAGCTGGGCAGGGGTAGAGGACAGATGCTATGGTCATTGCTCTGGAATGAGCTGACAGCTGTCCTTGAGTCCCCCAGAGCTGTCAGAGGGATGGCAGCAGCTGCATCTTCTCCCAGAACAGAGCCCATGGCCTCTGTATCAAGAAGAAGAAGGTCCTTCAGGCTTCTGGGTGCTAAGTCAATGCAGCTGACTGTGGTGCTCTCTGATGTCTTCTTGTGTCCTCACAAACCAAGAGTGGATTTATTGTTGGTGATGGTTTGAGAAGAGATGGCTGGAGGTGGGGCTGAGGCTCTGCCAGTCAACGGGAGTCTGGCTGCCAACATGGACCAAGCGCTTACCGGCCACACGATGGTGCTCATCTTAGTTTGGTCTCTCCTGGAAGTAGACTCCAGGACAAGCCTTCAAGAGAATTTTGTGGGGAGTTCAGGGGCTCCCCACATGTGCAAAGTGGTCATGTGGCTGAAAGGAAGAGGAGGAAGCTGGTGACCCTGTGTTCTTAAACCAGCTGCCGCTGTGGCCAGGGGGCTCAGTCCTGCAGAGTAATTGGGAGATGATGCCACACACCCAGGACAAGGGGAAACCTAGTTTCCTGACCACGTGGCTGCCTCAGGGGACTATTGTTCCTGAGACTATAATGAAGGTGCTCATACGAAAGGGGCAAGTATGAAGGGACAAGAGCCAGGGATCATGTGGGGCTGGTGTCTTCTTATGTAATTCTCATGGCTGCCCTGTTGGGGGAAACCTGTTTTGCCTGGGGACAGGGGATTAGAGGGGGAACAGTACAGAGAAGTCAAGTCAGAGCCTGAGGAAAGTCTTGGCTCCTAACTCCTACATTCTCTGGCTTCCTGTAGGGGGCCCTGTGCTTTCCATGGAGAAGCCTGTCGTGGGAAGGTAATGCTTTCTGTTATTCCTAAGGAGCAGGCAGACAGGCAGAGGAGGGACTGCTGTGTTACTACTGCCACTACTATTTATTAAGTGCTTCCTCTGTCTAAAATGGACACTGGGTTTTTTAAAGCATATGGTCCAGTTAAGTCCCAGAGCAACTCTGCAAGGTGTGTGCACGTGGGGGAATCCCTTACCCGAGTGTAGAAAGTGAGACTTAGAGACATTGGATGTCTGGGGATCACACAGCAGCGAAATTGTGAGTTGGAAGGAAGGGAATTGGAAAGGTCAGCAAATCTGAAACTCTCCTTTTATAATTTAGGGATTGGGCAGTTGAGCTTGGTTGACATGTGACTCCAGAGACACGAACACTATAGTTAGACAGGCTGCTCCTAAGAGGAGATACCACTAGTTCAAGGCCACACTGATAGCTGGTGAGGCTGGGCTGAGCTAGCACAGTCTGCCTGTGAGGATGTTCTTGCTGTGATCTCACCTGGGTCTGCCCTCTTGCCTGCAATGCCAGGCTGCCCTTGACCTGTTACCTCAAGACCCAGTCAACTGATGACTAAGCAGAGGCCTCAGGCAGTGTAAGGGCAGCTGATCAGGCTCTTGTGTGCTCCTCTGGAGAAGTTGCTGTCTTTTGCTTGCAAGCTGTGGTTGGAGGGGAGGGGGTACTTTCTTCCAGAAAGAACCTTCCCCTCATTGCTTCTTCCCATCTGCTTTCTACCTGATGCTGTCCTTGGGCAGCAGAGGGAAGTGTGTGCCCTGCACGTCTAGCTGATTTATGTTCACCACTGAAACAATAATGTCTAATCTGGAAAGGGCTAATCAATTTTTCATGCTGATTGTGAATCAGCCATGTGGGCCTGCTGCTTCATTCATGGGGCTTCAGGAACAAGTCCATTTTCTAGCCTGGGCCTCTGTGGGGGTACAGGCTGGGGAGGTCCTGCTTCAAGGAGAGCCCCTCTTTGGGGCCTGTGCCTCTTGGGAGGAGAAAGTGTGTGCTTGTGTATATGTGTCTGGGTATGTGAATGCACATATATGTGTGTACATATGCATATGTATTTGTGCATGTATGTTTGTGTGCATGCTTGAATGTGTGTACCCTGTGCATATATGTGTAGGTGTGTCTGTGTAAATGTGAATGTATGCACATTTATGTATGCACATAAATGTGTACCTGCACATTTATGTCTGTGTCTGCATTTGTGTATGTGTATACACATGTCTGTGTGCACACACATGTAGATATCTGTGTATATATGTGTGCATGTATATTTGCTTGCATGTATACATGTGTGTGTAGGTAGAGATCCAGGCTTGGGTATACATGCTTGTTGGCCATGTGCATATATATGTTGGTTGTATGTAGGTTGGCTGCTATGGGTCTTGGACATAGTTTGGAAATTGTGAGTTGGAAGGAAGGGAATTGGAAAGGTCAGCAAATCTAATACTCTCCTTTTATAATTTAGGAATCAAGAACAAAAATGGTAAAGCAACTTCCTGAAATCACTCAGCTTGGTGGAATGTGGGTTTAGCTTTCTCCCCTGTATCCTCAAATGGCTGCACATGTTTCCATGGTCATGCGCATGGGTGAGAGTCAGAGTAGGGAGACTTTGTGAGCTGCTGGTGTTGGCTAGTCCTTTTGACTCTGCAACCATCCTGACATATCTGAGTGCTGGTATTTCAGGGAATGAGACAAGATATGACATGACATAATAAAAGGCCAGCAAAGAATGAGAGGAGTTGCCCTGAGCTTCTGCTCCTGGATCTCACAGGAGGGTATAGAGAGGGCTGAGCTGGAATTCTCTGGAAGTGGTGGGAGTGAGCAGGACATGGCGCAGAGAGGAGAATGACCGGAAGGCTTATGAGCACCTGTACGCAGGTGAAGTGGCCTGAGCTGGCTGACAGCTGAGGCAGGACAGGGTGTCACCTTGGAGTGGTCACCCTGTGAATCCTGACTGAAAGCAGGGAGGACAGTATCTCTGAGTCTGCATAGCTCAAGTGTCCAAGACTGGGGCACTGGAGTCTGTCGTCTCCTGTGGGCCTTCCGTCGTCTGCTTATACACTTCTTGACTCCTTAACTGACTGTGGAACTTCTCTTTTGTGGCCCTGTGTTACACAGTTGAACAAGCTTCTGTGGTTATGGGGATCACAACAATAAAACTTCAGTGACACTTGGATAAGCATCACAAGGAGGAGTACACAGTGTTCTGGATAATAAGTTCAGGAGGTGAAGCTGGCCTGTCGGAGGAAGTGGTGACCCAAAGGTAGTTAAGAGACAGAAGGATGTGACAAACAGCTGAAAATTCAGAGGGCTCAGCGTATAAGCCATCTGGTCAGGGACTAGAAGGAGGTAGTGTCTGCAGACAGAGGCTGAGAAGTGAGCTGGGTGTATTCAAGAGATCTGAGACTAGAAACCACTCATTGGCCCTGTGAAGAGCACAACATGGTTTAATGTATGGTAAGGTGGTCTGCAGAACTGTCTGGAAGACCGGTTAAATGTCTCTCATGATCATCTAGGCAAGATGTGATGCTGGTTGGACCATGGTTGTGGAGTTGGTGAGGATGGGCGGTCATACCTGGAGACTGAGTTAGGGTGAATTCAACGGGCGAGTGGCCATTGAAGGGGAGGAAGGCACCAGGATCCACCCTCAGGGTTCTGACGTGGACAATGGGAACCTCAGTACTGAGTCCAGTACCGAAGGGGACAATGTAAGAGGGTGTTAGCTGATCATCCAGATTTACACAGTTGCTTCCTCTCTGCAGATTAGAAACCGACAGTGAGGGTCAGAGTGACCCGGGTTCATGTAGGATTGAGTGGTTGAGGCTGAACCCGAGGAGATTGCTCAGTCAGTGCAGTGCTTGCCTTGCAAGCATAAGGGTCTGAAGCTCTTGTAATCCCAGCACTAGGGAGGCAGAGACAGATGCATCACTGGAGTCCCCTGGCTAGCCAGTCTAACCTACTTGGCAAGTGTCAGACCAACAAGAGACTGTCTCACAAAGGTGGACGATGCCTGAGGAACAACACCCAAGGCTTTCCTCTGGACTACGCAGGGCTCTCTGCACACATACACACGTGCATCCATATGTGTGGGCATGCACACTCGCTAAGGCTGAGTAGACTGAGGCGTCTGGATTCTAGATATTTAGGTTGAAATAACACATTAGCATGCTGGTGCCGTGAGAGCTTTGGGGTGTTTCTCTAGTCAAATTTGTGCAAGGAGAGGCTTATTGCAACAGCTGGAGATCCTGTCTGTCAGCACCGTAGTCATGTGACAGAAGGCTTTTGGGGGCTGTGTAGCTCTCCCTTAGGACCTGACTGCTGGCTTGGTGACTGCTGGTTACCTGTGAAGCTTCAGAGAAAGCAGGGCTCCTGCAAAGGGGGGAAGTGCCGCTGAAGCCCCATGGGCTTGGCCTTGGCCCAGGGCTTGGGAAGGGGCAACCTAAGGAAACATCCAGGACCAGAGGACCCTTCACCCTGGGAGGGGAAGTGGGCTGGTTCTCCATGTCATCTCCTGGAATGGGAGTCAAGAACACTCTTGTATCCCTCTTTGATCCCTATCGTGAGATTCTTGTTTGGCCCATGTTTCCCTGGTGTTGTCTCCAGCTTTCTGGAGCATGTTTGTCCTGGGAAATGTGATAAAAGGCTAACAACTGCTTTATACTGTGACGTATATTGTGTGTCAGGGATCAGCAGGCACTGTAAATGGCCTGCATGGATTCCTGCTGCGGTGACAAATCTCTGCACATTTAGTGGCTTCAGTCATCACCTGCTTATTGTATTTCTGTTTTGCAGGGTAGAAATCCTAACATTAAGATGTTGGCCAAGCCACATTCCTTTTGGAGACCCTAGGGGGCACTCTCTTGACCTTTTGTAGCTTTTAGAAGCTGGTTGAGTACCTTGGTGTGGCCCCTTCCTCTAGTAAGAGCAGCATCTTCAAATTCCTATCTCAGTCTGTCACCTCCATTCTCCTCTTTAATTCTGACCCCAATACATACCACATCCTCTCCTCCCTCCCCCTCTCCCCTTTTCCTTCTATACCTTTCCTTTTTTCTTCACTACTAGGGATTGAATCTAGGACCTCATGTATGTTGGGCAAGCCTCCGCCACTGGGTTATATTCGCAAACCATTTTCCCCTTCCTCTGTCTTTTTAAAATCATGTGTGTGTGTGTGTGTGTGTGTGTGTGTGTGTGTGTGTGTGTGTGTGTGTTTACATGTGTGGAGGTCAGAGGACAACTTACAGGAGTTGGTTCTCTCCTTTCAACATGTGGGGCCTGGGGATTGAAATTAAGCCATCAGGCTTATTTAGCAACAGCCGTTGTGACACTGGGTCCTGGCTGTTTCCTTCCTTCAGGATCTCTGACTTCATCATACCTACAGAGGCTCTTCTGCCATGGGAAGATCATATTTGCAGCCTTTGGGATGGGTACTTAGGCCATTCTTCTGCCTACTCTTAGGCCAGAAAGTCCTTATTTTGACTTTCACAGGTCGCAGTCTCTTTGTCACAGTGGATCAACTCTGCACAGTGTGAGGGGAGCTGTCCAGGTAGGTGTTTGAGTGGGCGTGTCATTGACAGGTTGGCAGGGAGATCACCCACCCTACAGCTATTTTGTATGTGTATGTGCATGTGTTCTTTTGTATACATGTGGTGCATGTATGTTTGTGTGTGGGGGCCAAAGGTCAACATTAGGTGTGTCTTCCTCTATCTGCCCCATCCTTTTTTGGCAAAGACAGGGTTTCTCTGTGTAGCCTTGGCTGGCCTGAAACTTGCTCTGTAGATCTGACTGGCACCAAACTCATAGATCCCTCTGCCTCTGCCACCACCCCAGGCTCCAACCTTATTCTTTTGAGACAGGGTCTCTCACTGAAGTGCTGGCTGTTTTGGTTAGATTGGCTGGCCTTTTACCTGTCGCCACATCTGCAGCACCAGGATTATAGGCGTATGCTGCTGTGCCCAGCTCTTTTGTAGGGGCTGGGGATCCAAATCCAGGTCCTTTTGCTTGTTTCAGAAAACACTGTACCCACTAGGCCATCTTTCCAGCCCCACGGCAGCAGCACACTCTCTTCCTTTGTGGCCTCAGTAGAGCTGCTGCAGGTGAGTTCCCTTCCTTTTGAATTCCTGGGTACTGTGTCTTCTTTACATGCAAAGCGAGTCCAGAAAACTTATTGCTGCATACGTGTTCTGAACTCCTTGCTCTGGGCTCTGAGGCACGGGAACATAGCTTAGGCATGCTACCACTTTCCAAAGCTCAGGAAGGCTGTCCCGACAGCAAATAGAGAGCCCATAAACAAAGGACACCATGCTTCATGTTCTGCCCCCTAGGGACATCTGAAGGTGGTTGGAGAAGGCCTGTGGGGTTTGTGAAGCTGAGCCTCTTAGGTTTCAGAATTCATGAATTGCACAGAAAACCATGCTTGCTTTCCAGTGATCAGGAGCCGAGGAAGAGGGCCCCTTCTCTGAGCTGAGGGACCAGGGAGCCCAAGTTGGTCTGGATTCTGTATTGGGGGCTGCTTGCCATCAGATCCTTGGCTCTCTCTTGTCACTCTATTGCTCAGTTCATAGTTCCCTCCACTGGAAGGCTCTTCCTTTCTTCCCATAGCAACTTAGCTGACTCCTCAGTTTTCAGGTCCCATTCTTGTTTTTTTTTTTTTTTTCCCCAGAGAAGCCCTCTACCCACATTCAGTTCCTTGAGTACTAGCTCTTTGTTCCTCTCCTTCACATCATTCATCATTTGTGATGAGTTGATTCCTATTTGTCCCCACGTCCCTTTACATTCTGCTAATGAGTTCAGAAAATGGTGGCTAGTTTTTGTAATTACTCCCCATAAGTTACCAGTAACAACCACAGTGCCCCGAATCTTTTATTCACTTAGGAAATTCTTGTTGTATGTGTAAAAGCGTAATGACTTCTGTGATGTGTTGTCTTCTAAAATGGGGGATGGTAATAGCTCCTCTAGTTAACCTACAAGTGAGAGTGGAGAAGTAGGTAAGAGTCCTTTGAGGACACCAAACATTATGCAAATATAATATGTTGCCTGTAGTTGATTTGAACATCCTGTTCCCGAGAAGCAAAGCTATCCTAATGTTCCTTCCCTTGGGGATACCTTCAGAATCAAAGAAGTGGAAAGGCCTTATGTGTGTCAACTGGCACTGGAAGACAGAAAGTTCCAGACTTCCGGTCCTATGTATTGGGACTGCATCCTTGCTATGTGGAGGGATGAGAGCACTTAGCCTGCCTAGGTGTGCTACAGCTTCAAGAGCGGCACATTGCCTATGCTCTGATAATCCAGGGGATACCTGCTCAGGCTGTGCCCTGGCTGGGGGGTGGGGGGTTGTGATTTCATAATCTTCTTTATCTAGAATCTCTGGCCGCTTGTCTCTGAGACCTCTGTCACAGGCAGAAGCATATACATGCCCCGCTCTGAGGCTGTAGGAGTTATTAAGATGGGGAGAGTTGAAGGATTAGATTTATGACAGGCAATGGTGGATTATGAAGAATAATTTATCAAATGTCAGTGCCTGCAGCCTACAATTTGCAGAAAGTTTGCTTAAGCAAAGGAGATCTGATTGGACTGCTCCTCCCCCCACCACTAATGAATGACAGCTCTAATGGGATAGCTTCCCAGGCTGGCCAGCCACACTGGGTGTTTATCTACTTTTTATTAATTATTATTAACATAAAAATTCCCTAGAGTTCTTCCAGCCACAGTTCTCAAGCTACTAAGCGCCAAGGAGGCTCCTCTGGCCACCTTGAAGGAACTGTGGTCACTTTCGGGAGGTGTTTCAGCTACCTTGGTCAGCAGGAAGGTCCCAAGACCATTTTCCATGATGCGTTCCCAGGGAAGCTAATCTCAGCTTTAGACATTCACTAGGAAGCACTTGACTGACTGAGCCCAGTTCTGTGTCAGACACTTGGGAAAGTGTTTGGGCAAAATGCTGGGCAAAACCAGAGGCCTCTAGTTCAAGGGGAATAAGGAAGACTGAGGAAACACAGGGAGAAGTGAATGTGCAGCCATGGCTGCTGTTCTCGAGGTGGGCACGTGAGCCCTGAGGATGTATTCAGGAGGTGGCAGTGAGGGATGTGTGAGGGAAGGCGAGCCCGGAAGGGATAGCAATGCATAAGACCCTATAGGGGCTAGGGAGGAGTGATCTGGGGCCTACAAAAGCCCTCTGGTTGGGATAAAGGGAGGAGGTTGGAAAAGAGAAGCAGATAGGTCCAGCTCTGGTGGGTCTGCTAGGAATTTGGACCATAGGTACCTGGTGAGGTGACATAAGCAGAGAGGAAATGACACAGTCCAGTTGTGTTCGTGGTAGAGGACAGATGGAAGGAGATAGGAATCTAATGGGATGAGTTGGTTAGGAGGCCAGTGCAGTCCCTGGGTAAATGAAGACAGTAGCTTGTATCCTGACAGAGCAGGATGGAGACCAGCATCTCTGAATGGTCCATGCTCTGCATTATACTACTGTGCCCTTGTGGCTGGAGCCATTGTGCAGGTACTTCCTCTCTACTCCTTCTGTAGTTGTTGGGTGTCTAGGATACCATTCTGTACCCTCTACATGCATGATATACATCGTGTGTCAGCCCTACAGAATTGTTTCACAGTAAGCATTTTATAGGTGAAGAAGGCAAGCAGAAGGTTATGTGACCTGTTTGAGCTGGTACATCATGGAATTGAGATTTGAACCTGGATGTTCATCAGCACCTGTGTTGGAATATCTACAGTGCACTGCCCCTCACATCTGTTGAATGTGTCCCAGAGTCATGCTCACAGCCACTATACTGTTCCTGCCCCTGGGTCCTTGGTATTTGACACCATTCTACAGGAAGAAAGAAGCTTGGTTGATGGAGTGCTTACCCAGCGTGCAGGAAACCCTGCACGTGAATAGATCAGTGGCACACACCTGTAATCTCAGAACTTGAGAGGCGGAGGCAAGGAGAACCAGAAGTTCAAGATCATCTTCAGCTACATAATGAGTTTAGGACCAGCCTTGGCTACCTGAGATCATGTCTTCAAAATGAAACCAAACCAAACCAAACCAAACAAAACCAAGCAAAAAATCTAACTGACCAACCAAAAACAGAAAAGAAAGAATCCCAAACAAGAATAGAAAAGAACGATACTTGGTCTGAGTGGAGAGACCCTTGGGAGAGTCAGGCAGATGATTGCTTCCTGTCTGAAGCCATAAGCTACAGGAGTTGCACTGGGCTGGCCTCCTCTTAGAAAGGTCGGCAGATCAACCTCAGATTCTGCTGCTGGCCCTCATTTCCTCCCAGTTCAGTAATAGCAATAGCTAAGGGGTCTGCGGAGCTGACAAGGTGATCCTTCAGAACCCCAGAAAGAACATGGCGCAGATGATGGAGGTCCATGTGTACTCAAGCTGTTCTCAATAGGATTTTCCTTTGATGTAGTTTGTGGCTGTGAGTATGAAGCTGAAGGTAGGGATGCCTCACTTCGAATGCAGAGGCGCAGAGGGAGAGACTTTGATGCTATGTCATCTTCTTGGTCACCCAGGGTCTGGGTGGCCATACTGGAGGTCTCCTTGCCTTAGCTCACCAGGTATGGCCTACAGGATTGGGTGTGGTGGTGAATGCAGGTGCATTGTCCGCTGTAGCACTAAAACACAGGTATGTTCTCCAAAGAGGCGATTATCTTTCTTCCAAGGTCTCTTTAGGGTCAGAAGGATGCTGTTTTGTTGGCTCAATGACCTGACATGATTTCTGTCATGTCACAGGTCTGCATTAGTGAAGGAGTGGTGTATTGACTCTGCTTCATTTGCAGTGGCTACCTGGAGCACTGTGTTGTGAGAGATTATAAGGCATCATGTGATTACAGTAGCAACAAGTGATGTCTGGCACGGGCATGGCTGGATCTATCACTTGGTTATTGCTGCATAGAAAGTTATTTCCAAACTTAGTGGCTTAAAACAGTAAGATGTTTTTCTTACAGTGTCTGTGGGTCAGGAGTTCAGGAGTGGCTTACTGGATGGTTCTGGATCAAGATTATTAAGGTTCTTCACAGAGACAGAACCAGTTGGGTAGATTTCAGTAGAGGTAACATGCAAGGGAAGATTAGTAGGGGAACTTGTTCATGTGATCATGGAGGATGAGCACTCCTTTGACAGGCTGTCTATAAGCTGGAGACCTGGGCTAGGATTCTATAGTCAGTCTTAGCTGAAGTCTGAGAGCTGGAGAACCATTGGGCTCGTTTCCATCTGTGGCCAAAGGCCTGGTGATCCAGGAGTGGGACTTGGGGGAGGCTTCTGGAGGCAGTCCTGGGGTCCCCATGATTCTAATGTACATGGTCCCAACTCCAGAAGGGAGAAGGAAAATTCCTTTTTGTCTGAACCCTCAGCCGAACGGATGGTGCCTGCTCAGAGGGCGGATCTTCTCATTCTCCTGACTCCCAGGTCATCTTCCTCTAGAAACACTTTCACAGACACAGCTGGAGGAACACTTTGCTAGGTCCCTCTGTGGTACTTAATCCAGTCAGGCTGGCACCTAGCACTAATAATGGTGCCCAGGGCTTCTCATGAAGCTGCGGCCAGTGAGGGTGTGTCTGGGGTGGGAAGGTTTGTGACAGGCAGCTCCCTGTGGGCAGAAATCCTGACTTCTTACTGAATGACCTGTGGTAGGACCTCTGTGCCTCCCCAAAAAATCCAAGAGGAAAAGGGGCGGGGGGGGGAGAGGAAGGGAGAGACATAGATTGATTGGAGTGTTTCTGTAACTTAGAAGTGGGTCATGAATTCCAATTCACAATTAAGGGAAAGGGAATAGACTCCTCAAAGGGAGGAACATTTAAAAACTTGGAACACAATTTAAAACCACCATAGGGGAAACGAGAGTGCCCCTGCTCTTTTGCTATCATGGTCAAATGTGACTGTAGGAGGCAAAGGCATGACCTTGAAGGTGGGGAGAGGGATGGGGCTACAAACCAGGAAGTATTCTAGAGGGAGGGGCAGGAATTGCACAATCCAAATCTGCTGCAATGGAATGGTGTACCCGGGTAGTCCCCTGGTCAGTGGGGCTTAGAAGAGCAGAGGTAGGGGATGGGCTCAAGGTGGACGCAATGAGAGGTGACAAGGGGTTCTACCTTTTGTTTTGTTCAAGGTGATTTGCAGAGTCCTGGCTAGCTGGAGTTATCCTAACTGCCTTAGGCTGAGGTTCATCCTAGCTACTCCATTAGCATAGACTGAGACTTTGCCTATCACACTTGAATGGAATGGCAGCTGGAGTCCAGCCAGGTATGGGGTGGGCCAACTCCACAAGAGAGAGTCAAATGTTCTCGGTTGCTGATGCCATGGTAACCTGCCTCCCCACAGACCAACCACTGGTCTGTGTCAGATGCCCAGGGCTCTTAGAGCTGCCTGGCCTTGCCATCTAGGCCTGCTTGAGAAAGGCTTCTATCTTCATTTAGAGCCAGGCTGTCCAGAGTCTGGGAGGTACGTTATGCCTATGATGATGACATTTCTGAAGCCAAAGTTGATCTGATGTGAATGAATATGGGGACCATGGGATGGGATATTTGATGTTGGGCCTATTGGGAAGTTTATCCCCACCCTGCCCTAACCTGTGTCCTTGAGCCAGTGGCTATGCAGGGATTCAGGCTGGCCAGGCCTTCAGACAGTAGTGCGAATGGATACTGAGTTGAAGCAGAACTCCTAAGTTTCTTCAAGGCTCCCTGACTCCTGTCATCTTACTTTGGGCCAAATGAGGTTTCTGGCCAGTGCTCAGCCATTCCATATGGTATTTTGGAAAAGCTGCCCTGTGGCCTTGCTTCCTGGGAACCCGAAGGACTTACTGGACTGACTTACTGGAAATCTGTCTGCACACCTGTTCAGGCACAGTGTCACTAGATCTTTAGGTCCTGAGACCCCTCCCCCGCCAAATCAGACAACTGAGCATTTATCGGCCAAGGCCCCAGGGAGGATACTGTTCTTGCCTGGCCAATGTCTTTCCTCATAAGAGACCATCCCCTTTACATTCATGTTCTGTCCGTCTATCCGTCTCTCTCCGTTTCTCTCTGTACAGAGCTGGAGCAACTTATTCCCTGATATTTTTTTTTCTTTTCTAGATGACCATATCAATATATTTGAATCTCTGACCAATGGTAATTAAAAAGCACAAAACTAGTCATTTTAAAATTCAGCTGTTTTACTTAATTGATTTTGCTGCCAGACCAGGGAGAGAGAGGGGAAAGAAAGAAAAAGAACATGAAAGCAAGCCTTAGAAGGGGAGACAAGTTTCCATGAGGGACTGGAGGCAGCCGAGGGCCCTGCTTGAATCTAATTGCTAGAAATGCTGCAGTTTGTTTCTGCTAATGGTTTTCTGCCGAGAGGGCTAGGGAACGAGGCAGGTTCTCGGCGACTGGAGGGGAGGGCAGCGTTTGTTTCAGCTGCACAGGGGGTATAATTCTGCTTTCGGGACAGGGTCTATTTTTCCTTACTATCTATCAGCATAAAGTACTTTCCCTGAACACTTTGAATTAAGGTTCCATTTAGAGATACTTTATTCATATTTAATTACAGGCTGCAGCACCAATCTTTAATTACCTTTTTTTTATAAGCCAACTAGAAGCATTCACTAGCAATCAATTATTGTGTATGTGTTTGCATGAGCATGGGAGGGTGTAGGAGTTGGCTACTTCTGGTTAGAGAAGGAAAGATGGCTGCAGGGATGCTGGAGCTTGGGGTGGGATAGGGGTTTGCCTGACAGATGCCTTTGACCCTTCTCATGACTCCTTTACTTCTGCTGACAAAACAGAGCATTTGATTAACCCTTTACTGCTAGGGCTGGTTCAGGTACTGGGTTAGCAGCTGAGGTTAGGTGGTATCTTGGGGGCTTCCTCCATCCCCTGATGGGGGCAGGAGCTTGTTGGGGGGCCCTTCCTGTCCCTGGGTGAAATGGCAAGCCTGGCTTCCTCTCATCCTGGAGATCAGGATATGCTTGCCTCAGCCCTTTTCTCCCTCCACTTCCCTGTGGGGCACCCTTGGCAGCCGTTCTTGTCACACAGCCCTAGAGATGCCATGTCACTCTTTGGTTGCAGTGACTCTGCAGTGTCCCCGAAATGACACGGGCTTGAAACTGGTTGTCCTTCTCAGATAAGGAGCTGATGTTCCCTGGGCCAGGCAAAATCTAGGTTTGGGGAATGAGGTCATAGGAAGATTGGGCAAGGCCCATAGCTTCACCTTGAGAAATGGTCTCCTTGGTGGTCCTCCAGGCACCACTAGTCTCTTCAGGGATCTGTGTGTTCTCATTATGCAGTAGCAGAAGCTCTGCCTCATGCTGTTCCTGAGTCCTTGTCTCAGTAAGGGTGCAGGGAGGAGCTGAAACCCACAATCACTGAGTCTCTAAGGGGCCCTGGGCCAGCGTCTCCTTCATTCATCTCATCTGGTACCTGAGAACACACGGTATTAATGAAAGCCCCTTCAGTTGTCTCTGTTACAAAACTTTGCTCAAATTGACTTATGTAAGCAGCAAGCAAACAGAAAATGAATTTTAGTCTAGGTATTCAGGGAAGGCTAGATCAAGGGGTTAAAATGATAACCAGGATTTATTCCCCATTTCTTGACTCTGCTTCCTTTGTTTCTATTCTGTGATCCTTGGCATGGCTAAAGTTGTGTTTTCCTCCTCAGGGTCGATAGAAAGCACGCCTTCTTCCATAGTTTAAACAGACATAGAAAAATTGAGTCTGACTGAACTAGTTGGGCTACATGTCTATTTCTGAGCCAGTCAGGGTGGCTGGGACTACTGAGGGTTTTGACAGATCAGGCTGAGGTCTTACCTGAAGTAACAGGTGGGCTCTGCCCAGGTAAAGCTCAGACATGTTTTATACCAGTGGTTCTCAACCTGTGGGTGACGATCCCTTTGGGGGTCGAATGACCCTTTCACAGGGGCCACTTAAGGCCATCTGCATATCAGATATTTACATTATGATTCACAACAGTAGCAAAATTATAGTTATGAAGTAGCAACAAAAATAATTTTATTGTTGGGGTCACCACAACATGAGGAACTATATTACGGGGTGGCCGCATTAGGAAGGTTGAGAACCTGCTTTATACTTTCCCCATTCTGGACGGTGATCATCAGAGTGTTTGTGTTAGTAGAGGTGGGAGCAGGAAGGCCAAGCAGTTTCAAGGGGAGGACTAGGTTGATTCTGTTCTCCAGTGGAGAGAAGACTGGTCTTAGTTACTCAGCAGGTACTTGTTTGACTCTGACTAGTTCCAGCCCTGTACACATTGCTGGGGGCACAGCAGTGACCAGAGTAGCACCTCTCCCCCTCAGCTCACTCAGTACTTGGGCTTATGAGGAAGGTGGTGGTGGTGTTTTCTCACTCAAGCGCAAGCTCATGATGAATGTTCTTGTGCTGAGAGGCATAGAGTAGATACCAGAAGAGAATCTTGCCCGCAGGAAGCCTAGAACTCACAGGGGAGGGGAAGTGAGTTGTTGGAACAAGGGATCTGTATGGAGGGGGAGAAACGATCCATGGGAGAGCTGCCTCTCATGACCAACAATCGAGGCTTTCTCCGATGCCTGGGTCCCTGCCTCTGCAGAATGTTGGTGAATGGAATGAAATGTAGTGGAAGGTGCAGGAATGGTGGCAGGGAGGTGGGAACCATTTGTGACTTGAGATTAACAGATTCAGCCTGGCAAGCAGGATTGGGATGGTAGCTGTGGGCCTTGGGCATCTCAGGTTTGAGAAGAGAGAGGGGCAAAGCTGAGGGGCAGGACAAGGTGGTTGGAGGTGGGGACAAAAGCAGGCAAAGGTTGGAAAGAGGACTGAATTGGCTTGGATAGGAGCCTGTGAGGAGTGGGGAAGCAGAGACATGTGATTAATTATAGTAAATATATTGGTGTGTGTTTGTCTGCCAAAATAGCCAGGCTTTCTGGAACTCAGAGCCTGCGCAGAGGCTTAAAGAAACGGAGAGGATCCGAACCACAGCCTTTGCCAAGCTTGAGAAAAGTTTCTGGAGGGACTCTTTCCATCTGGTAGAATATTTATATCTGGACTGTGTAGTGATGACCAGCTAGTCAGAAAGAGCCAATATGGGAGTTAGTTCTAAAAGAGAAGGACGGACGGAGGAAGCAGAAGATGGAAGAGTAAGAGTGTATTTTCTTCTTCATGCAGAGAGAAACTGAGGCACAAAAGAGACAAGGGAACTCCCAGAGACTCACTTTAGGTGTCTGGCAGTGTGGGACCCTGCTATGGTGTGGCCAGGGCGGCAGTGGCTCAGAAACCCAAGGCTGCTCAGGCAAAGCTAATTGATGGCTGTGATTTAGAGCCTCCAGGTTAAAGATCCCTGAGCTTCCTAGGTCGGTGTGATTGGAGCATCTTCCATCTGGCTTGTCATGCTGCTCCGGCCCCAGTTCTGTTAACTTTCTATGATCTGTGTGAAGGTTCAGCAGACTCAGTGGTAGATCATTAAATGGGCAGATGATACAGTGTTTCTTTGACTTTTTATGGGGGTTATAGGACTTCTGTGCTCCTGTGCAAACATGCCCTCCACATGTGTGTTCTGTCCTGTCCCGTCCACGTGTCTGGTGTGAATCCTGACCATAACAAAAGGGCCATCTGGGACTCACACAACTGATAAGGCAGCAAATCTGCTGTGGGACACTGAACAACTCTGGTTCACTCCGCTTATCAAATTAGGCCACCTTCCTCCCGGTTACTCTGTTCTCTTTCCACTCCTGACAGATCCATGATTTGTTCCTGAGCTTCGATGACACCCCTCTGGGGGCAGCCTCGCTGGCCCAGGTCCATAAGGCAGTGCTGCATGACGGTCGGACAGTGGCAGTGAAGGTCCAGCACCCCAAGGTTCAGGCTCAAAGCTCCAAGGACATTCTCCTGATGGAGGTGGGTACCCCCCTTCTCTTTCCTGTTCCCCAGGCTTGTTTATCCTTGGGAGCCAGACATTCTCCTGGATACTTACTCAGGCTGGTGGGTGGACTGTGGCCCTCTGAGGAGCAGAGTGGGAGAGGAGAGCTGAGACACGACCAAGGCTGTGTCATCAGAGCTTGGAATCATACCCTGGCAGGGTTGGCCAGTTCTTGATTTGTCCTGGAAACACTCAGGGTTGTGTCTCAGAACACGATGAGCACCTGATGAAGGGAACCTGAGTCACAGGGAGACCCCCTAGGGAGATGCAGTAGGAATGAAAGGAACCAAAGGATCTCCTCAGGGGTAGACAGTTGCATCCTAATGTGTTAAGAGTCTAGCGTAAGAGAGTAAGTGATAAGCTAAGGCACAGAAAAATGGTGCACAGATCACATAGAAATATTTATGCAGATGTCTCAGTTGCTTATCTGACATTTGTTTTGAATTAACAAACTTACATGCTTGCAAATGGCCTTGGGGAAATCCCTGGGGGGTCTTGTGTACTCCTAGAATCTTCTACATCTGTTTCTAGACCAAGGAAGGGAGAGTGTGAGCTCCTACTACTGGAGAAGAAGCCAGTGCTCCTACATGGAGGTCAACGCAGTCTGTTGATCCTGCATGTCCCTCTCCTTTCTAGTCTCTCTTCCTTTCCTTCTTAATCTAGACTCAACTTTCAACTCATTTTATACTGAACACTTGCACTGAGTTCTCCTCTCACTATGTATTTCGTGGGGTGTTGAGGGCATATGAGTACGTGAGCTCTGTCCCCACCTTGCCATCTGGTATAGGAGACAGGTATGTAAACGACAGCCATCAAGTAGGAACCTGAGCTCTCAGTGCAGGAAGGCATTGCGCCTAGATGCGAGGAGTTGATGGAGTTGATAAGGGGGCTTCACTGGAGGGTCAGTGTCCTTGAAGGACTCACAAGACTGCTGGGCAGTGCAAGGATAGCCCAGCATGTGAGAGGGCCCTGAGGCTTACAGCAGCAGGGGGAGCTTGGGGAATTTCCACTAGCTCAGGTGCTGGGAGTGATTGGGGGTGAGGCTGGGGAGATAGGCAGGACAAGAGAGGGCCTTTATCCCAGGCTCAGGTGTAGAACAGTAGCCATAGTCAACAATGACATACTTGCAGGACTGACAAGATCTGATTTTTTCAGTAGTCAGTGGGGAACCATTTAAGAATTCCAATCAGAGGACTGTCACGATCAGATATGCACTGGAAATAAAAGTGTTGGCAGTCAGGAGAACGCCTTGGGAAGCACAAGGTCTGTAGAGCCGGGAGACTAATTGAGGGACTGCTGTGATGGTGTGAGAGAAATAAAGTATGAGGCAAGACGGTATCGTGGGGCTAGAAGACAGACTTTGTGAGCAGCTCTTCATGGGGAGGGGTCAAGGAAGAGACAAAAATGTATCTTAGATTTCTGGTGTGAGGGATTACTGTTAGGTGTCTTTGCCTATTTATTTCAGCCAGAGTCCAGTTGAGGGAAAATAAGTTGCTCTAGGTTAGAAAAGCAATGAGTACATGAGGTTCCAGAAGCATATTGGAGTGGGGGTATCATTGTAGTCATTTCTGAAAATAAAGTTTCCCAGAATTACTTAGCATTGTCAAGTGGGAGGTCAAACCAGGAAGGCATCGGAAAGGATATTTTGGCTTGGGAGGAATCTTAGAGTTGTTAGAAAGAGCAGCTAGGAAGGTGTGAGGGGTGAAGGAGAATTGAGACCCGAGGAAGGGAACACACAGCGTAAAATCCGCTTGACCAGTGTTCAACCATGGGAGGCTGGGGAGAGTCAGTACAGAGAGCATAGGCTTCAGCGCTCCTGAGACACGAGTAGGCTTTAGGGTAGCTGAAGAGTAGCTGATGGGGAAGGGACACTGGAGACTCAGCAGAGAGACATAATTGAGAAGTCAAGTCCAGGAGGAGATTCAAGAGACTGGGCACCAAGAACACAAAAAAAGCCTTTGATGAGTCTTTGCTTTGAAAGTAAAAGGCAGTAAAGCCGAGTGTAGATGAGTGTGTGGGACCCTGCAGAGGGGAGGGAAGGTGGGCAGCAGAGTGTGCACCAGCCTGATAGCCTCTATTTTTTCTCTGTTGTAGGAGGCCAGACCATCTGCCAAGGATGGGAGGGTAGGAGGTGGCTTTAGAGGCTTGAGGGGGTGAAGGTTTGGAATAGCTGCTGCGTGCCTTTCAGAAGGAGCTGATGGGACCAGGGTTACTGAGTGGCCTTGGTCATTTGCTCGCAGACCTAAGAGAATTTTAGAGAATCTCTTGGTAGTTTAAGGCATGGTCAAAGCCGTCAGAGCCCTCTAGAGCCCTCTAGAGCCATCAGAGACCCACGGATCCTCCCTGGGAGAGAACAGGGAGGTTCCGTGGGTCTCTGATGGCTCTAGAGTCAGGCCGGAGCCTACCTTTGCCCAGCAATGTACCATAACCCATAGGCCAGGGCGACAGCTGACACTTTGTTCTGTTTAGAACCTCGCTGGCTCCTTAAGAAACAGAGGCTCTATGTAAATGGCCATAAGAACTGTAATAAAGGTTTGGCATCTTCCTCCCTGAGGTAAGCATCAGATGCTTTTGTTGGGAAGTGTGCCTGGCAGGTCCTTTGTAGAGCACACAGTGTCCTCTTGGCAGCAGCCAGGAGGGTGAGGGTTGGGAGCACAGGTAGGACAGAAATCCAAGAGAGCAGCTATAGAAGGCCTAGTGCTACTACCCCCACAGCTATTGGCAGGAGCAGGACTGGGCTTGGTCCTTGGTGGGAAAGTCCTATCATGGTTACCTTGCTTCACTGGAAAACTAAAAAGATCCCAACTAGAAAGCTTATGTTGTTTGACATTTGAAGTGAGCATTTTCTCCCCAAATCCAAATCTAAATGATTTCTTTATTTTAAGGGATGACAGCCCTAGGAAGGTGCTCAGGCCTGTGTGGCTCAAGGAGAATGGTTTATTTCTAGGGAACACTAAGGCTGCCACAGGTACCAGAAGCTTGTGGACAGGTGTAGGTGACTGGCTTTTCTGCATAGACTACTGTGCTTCCTTCCACACCAATTCCAGGTATTATGTGTCTTCAGGCTTACCTCTCACTGTTGGAAGGGCAATCCGAGGAAAGTAATTCCTACTAAATAGAGAGGAACTGATTGGCTTAGTCTGTGAATATTTGCTTTTTTAGAAAGGTGAGCTTATAAATCTGAACATGTAGCTCATATAAGGATGGAAGGGATAGAAGTTCCTGGGAGTGAGACTCTTGAGAGTGAAGAGCTGAAGACTACTGGCCGTCCCAGCTAGGATGCTTTTGGCTGCAATGAGGAGAGTATCCATAGCAAAGCGATGCAGATGGGATACCCATAGTCTCTCTGCTGTGAAAACACCTGTGCCACTTACCCCAAGGCTGACTAATCCGACACCTCACTGTGGTTTTTAAGGACCAAAGCTCTTACCATCTTTAGTTGGCCATTAGCTTCCTCAGCTTCCTGGCTTGTCCCTCTAATGTAGTGTTCTTCATGGGCCCCAGACAGCTGCACAGCTCTGGGGACATCCAGATGCCAAAGAAGGCTTTCACTCTCTCCCTCATATTCATTTTAAAAAAAAAACAAACTGTAAAGTGAAGCTTTGCCAGGGAAAAGCCCCTCCCCCGTGTGGTTGCATGCCTCTTGGACTTCTGGGAACAGCTTGGAAGGAGGTATGAAAGAGGGGCAGTTGAAGGCAGTTGACAATTGGAAGTTAAGAATTAGAGCTAAGAATTATAGCAGAGTTGCTTCAGCATAGGGAAAGAGAGAGCACAAAAGCTGATGGTAGGAGAAGCAGGCAGAAATAAAGTTCAGATAAATTGAATTAACTGGTGTTTTAGAAAAGTTACAATTTAGATCTTCTCAGTAACTGCCATGCTGGGAGAAGCTGAACCAGACTGGGATAGAGTTAGTCCAGTTCCCTAGACATAGGCAGATTAAGACAGCCAAAAAAGGGCTGCAAAGGTTTCTCTTTCCTTCTTACCCTTTCATTTCCTCCCTAACTCTCTGAGCTAACTGAGGCTTTAAAAGTTACAAGTTAGAAATCTAGCAGCTAGGAACAGAGGGGTGGAGTCAAGTAGCCAGTGAGAGAAAAACTGTTACGTTTTTAGATACATTTTAATTACGTACTTTTAAAAAAAAATACTGTTTACATTTTGGTGGCATTTACAAAACCCTTTTCAAAGAGTTGCCTGGGAGTCTCTTTATTTGTTGTTGCTTGAAGTAATACCCTGACTGTTCTGGCACTAACTGTTCTGGCAAGAGAGATGGAATCACCTTGGACAGCACAGGCCAGCCTGGCTTCACCTTCTCAGTGCAGGCCCATCTTCCCTGATGGAGATGAGAATGCACTAGTATCAGCTCAACCAGAGAGGTTGGGGAAATGGCTCCCGAGTTGGTACCCAGGAACATGTGACACCCTAGGGTTTGGTGTTTTCTGCAAACCAGGCCATACTGTTGGGGATGGAGACCGTCTCTGGGACAGAATGTAGAGACATGGCAGAGGAAGGGAAGTCACTCAGAGAGCAGCAGCTGACAAGCCTGATGATGCCAGTGACTTTGCACAAGAGAGAGGTACAGCCAGGGATGCTTTTCAGCTTCGTCATTATCACCCGATACTGTCCCTGAGCAGTTGGGGTAACTCCACTTCCAGATGCACAGCGAGTGTCACTTATTGATCTGCGTGACTGTTCAGAGCCAGACTAATTGGGCCCTGAGATTGGAACAGTGATTCAGCAGGAAGGGCTGAAGGATGGGCACCATCTTTCCACCTATTAGCCAGTGCTGCAGTTCTTTCCTACCCAAGATGGTGGGAGTTCGGCAGGCTATATCTACTGCCATGGTCACTGCTGGGGCAGAGTAGGGCTTGGTGGACTCTGAGCTGGTGGTGAATCCTTCGTCTCCAGTCCACACTCTACCACCCTGTGTCTCTCTCCCCAAACCCTACTGTCGATAGAGCTTCTGAAGCTGAGGAAGAACAACCCTCGCTCGGTCACCCCGTAAGGATCTAAGTCATGGCCAGTGCCATGCCATGCATGCATTGTAGTAGTGCGCTGCTGTGGCAGCTCACCAAAGAAGACATGGAGGCATTTTTCATAGGTGATAACCATTCCAGACCTCTGGAGAGGGAACCACTGTCATGGCAGACACCATACTAGACAGTGGAACCCTGAGTGTCAGGGCTCAGGTGTTTCTATTGATACAGAACTCCTCAGGTGTTCTGATAGCATGTGCAGATCATGCACAGTCAAACATCCCCCACATAAACCCAACACCTGCAGATAATACAAAATGCCAAGGCCTAGGCAGCCCTTTTCCTAACAGTGCACAAAATAGTTTTTTTTTTTATATATATATAATCAAAAATAAACTTCCACAACAATGTGCCACAGTTCCCAAGTGGTCTGATGCACTGAGGCAGAGCTTTCTGGCCTGAGCACCAATGTCTGATCTATTGTTTGATGTCACTTGGCCTTTCCCAAGGGTCTTTAAAAAGAATGAGTGGTGATAGTCCTGTTCTTCACTTTTTGGGTGGCGTGTTCACACTGTCTGTCATCTTGTTTCTTTTCTGAATGTGCTGATTGAACAGTGGGTGGCTAGGTAATTCCTGTACTGGCACAGAATCCAACAGCTGATTTTAGTCAAAAGAAACAGATACACAAATATGCAGGGATGTAAGCCATTCCATGGGAAGCTGTGTTCATTCTGTCCTTCTTGTTCTAAAAGGCATGAGCTTTAATAACTTACCCGAAAAAAGATAAACCCAGTGAATGGCAGGCTGCTTACATAACCCTGAGCTGACCGTCCATCCTGGTTAGCACCCATCTTCACCAGCAGGGATAGTGCGGGATCCGTGCAGGCCTTCTCTCCATGCACTGATTTCAGTGGAGCGTTGTTCCTTTTATAGTGTTTGATAACAGTAACTGCCACTGGGTTTTGCTGTTTGCACAGCTCTTCTTGTGCCTTATTCGAGCTTCTATTGTCTTAGCTCACACTGTCTTGTATGAGGCAGGACTCTAGAAAAGATAGAGAAAAACCCAGGTCCAGATTCTGGCTGTGCAGTTACAATTGTTTCATAGGTGCTCTGGGTTCCCAGAAGCTCTTTCCTTGTCTGTAAAGTAGACAGGATGATTAAATGAGAGTATGTTTGCAAAGCACCTGATAGCATATAGCTGGCACATTATAGGTTCTGGTACTAAGTGATGAGTGTTTTCGCTTTTTTTCCCCCTGCAATCATAGATAACTGTCACTGTGGCTGGGCATGGTGGCATATGACTTTAATTCTAGCACGTGGGAGGCAGAGGCAGGAAGATCTCTGTGTGTTTGAGGCTAGCCTGGTCTACATAGCAAGCTCTAGTATATCCAGGACTACATAGAGAGACCCTGTCTCAAAAAAAATTAGTAAAAAAATAAAACTGTCACTAGTTTTCAAACTTCTACACGATTCTGTTTTCCATTATGGTTTTGTATGTCTCCCAGTTGATTTTTCTCTACTGTGAGGCAGTTACTATATAGGAAAATAATTTCATTACCTATATTTTTCTTTGCTTTTTTGATATAGATTATCAATGTATAGCCCATGCTGTTTGTGAACTCATAGCAATCCTTCTGCCTTAGTCTCCCTAGTGTGGGCACCACAGGCGTGAGCCACCTGTGCCTCGCTCTACTTCTGTTCCTTGCCTTGAAGGAGGCATTAGCTACTGACTGTTCCTTGATTGGTAAGGCTCCAGATTTGGAGGTGAATTCTTAGTTACTCTGGTGGTTCTCAGGAGCTCAGAGGTAATCCTCTTCCCATCCGAGTCTCCAAAACAAAACCTGTCCCCTTCACATCACTCAGCTGTGCATGCAACTGTCTTGGGGAGAAGCTGAATACTTTGAAATAGTCCTGTGTCCACTTGTGTATTATCTTCTTCGTTCATATGAGTGTCCGATAAACATCTGTGAGTGTTGAGTCAGTGCTGACTGCAGCTGCACTTGCTGGCTACTGCTGCACACCCTGGTTGCCACTGCACACGCTACACACTGGCTGCTGGTGCACACACCGGCTGCTGCTGCATGCACTGGCTGCTGCTGCACACACTGGTTACTAGGAGAATTTTATGGAGGAAGTGCATCTTGGGAAAAACTTTAAAAAGGCAAACAGAATACAACACCTGCTTTATTTTAGTTAGTTGCATCTGTTGTCAAAAAGAAACCAAAATGAATCTACTTACATCAGGCTCTTAGACGGCTGTGCAGTGAACACAGAAGGTGAAGTAGGGTTTCCTTTACTCTCCTAAGCCAGGAAAAAGGAGACATGGAAGCAGCCAAGCCCCTCGCACTGCATGATGCTTCCCTTTCTCTTCCCCTTCACCTAGTGAATGTCAGAGGTTGGTGAACCACTGAGTTAGGGTCCAAACTGTGCACTTCCTGGGCTTCATAACTGATATCGGAATTTCAAGTTGTCTCCTTCACACAGGGGACAGCGAGCTGCTGCAACTCTAAGACTGCTGACTTCTCCTCAAACAAGTCTCTCATTAAAACAAAAGTGTGTGTGTGTGTGTGTGTGTGTGTGAATACAGGTGCCTGCATGCCATGGCATTGTGTGGACATCAGAAGACACCAATGGGTCAGGATCTCCCCTTCCACTGTGGATTTTGGGAATTGAACTCAAGTCTTCACACTGTACAGTGAGTGCTTTTACCCACTGAGCTGTCTCACTGGCCTTCAAACCTCTCTGCTTGCAGGAGAGAGGCTCTCTTTATCCAGTTTGATTTTTCATGTATCTGTGGCTCAGTTACCCTCAGCCAACCGTAGCCAGTTCAGCACAATAAGATATGCTGAGAGACTGCATTTATTTCACTTTTATTACAGATATTATTATAATTCTTATTCTTCTTACTCTCTTTCTGGGCCTCATTTATGAGTGATAAGCTTGTATGTATAGGGAAGAACAGTAAATATAGGGCTTGGTACCACCTACAGTTTTGGATGCCCACAGGGCTCTTGTATTCGCTCCCCACTGGTAAGAGGACCCATATAACCACTGAGGGCCCCACCACCCACAGAATGACTTGGAACCCAGTTCTGTGAGTGCTATGAAGGTCTGGGGTTATGAATTAATGTTCCAATTAGTTATTAGCAATGAATGTTAATAATACAGTGTCTGCCTTTGTGATGAATAGCATAGAGTACTAATGGTGACCAATAGCATTAGGAATGACTAATTATATGAATGATTAGTGATGGAAAAACCTTTAAAATACCTTTCAGGATGCTTGGATAGTAAAGATAATTAAAATTTTCATAAATAGCATGAACAGACAGAAAGCAGTGAATAATGGCTGCTTGGTTAGCAGCTCCCCCAATATAGATCTGTGTAGGCTACAGGTACCTCCCTGTGCATACCCAGATTTGACTTAAGAGGTCAAGTCCCAATTGTACAAGTAAGGGAACTCACTGGGTTGCTTTTCTGAGCTTCTAAGTGAGGCCCAGCAGTCAGACCTGAGCAAATGCTGAGGTTTTTTATTTTATTTTCCGCCATGAACTTGGACCCAGATGGAGCAATTTAGTTGCTTTCAGTGGTCCCCATGATATCAGGCTGAGCTTAGGCACGGGACAGCCACTTTTATTTATTTATGAACTTGCTCTGTCCCCACTTCAATGGCAGCTGAGGCTCATCTGAGGATACCTGATGAGATGCGGTGCCTTTAGGCTGTTATGTCCAGGTGCCTGGGCCTGATGCATAGCACCCCTGCCCATTGTGGTCGCTGTTCCCTTCTTGTTTCATGTGACGTAAACAGTAACATAGCAAATGGAGTCAGTTGGTGTAAGGTCACACAGGTCCAGCCCATGAGAATCTAGACAAGACTGAAAAGAAATCAGACAGTAGCCCAACGTAATTAAAGATGGCTTTGTTAGCAACTGACCATGGTAACCCCATGTGATGGTTCTTAGAATGGCACCTGGTACATCACAGAGGACACAAGGTTTCAAAACAAAGCAGCAAATGCCTTTCGGGTGATGGCTTTGCAGCGGATTTTGAATCTTTCTGTCCTTACCTGTGTCTAGTGCAGCGTGCACAATCCGAGACCAACACAAACAGAGGCCCAGGACCAGCCTGTCAGTGGAGGTTGGAAAGGGAAGGTGGGGATTGACATTGAGTCCCCTCACCGGTGGGGCCATGACATGTGCTCGGCATCTCTCACTGGGCTCTGGCCCTCGGCCTCTGACATTTAACTCACATCTCCAAACCCATACTCAGATGCCACATAAAACTTCAAATCCCCCATATTGTTATCTCACCAATCACCTGAGACTCCAAGCGAACCTGAGGGTCAAATTTGTAAGTTTCTCATCTAGTGGACAGACCTTTGACTTGCCAAGCCTGCATGTATCTTTATTCCAGTTTTTTAAACTATGGAAGGTCTTATTTTATGCAGATAACATAGAAAATAAGGTAGGGTGAGTATATCTGTTATCAAAAAATGCTTGGGACCAGGAGTTTTAGTTTTTTGTTTTTTTTGTTTTTTTATTATGGAATTTTGCACCTATATAATGAGGTGTCTTGGGGATGGTTCCATGTCTAAAGACAGAATTCATTTATGTCTAATATGCATTTTACGCTTGCAGCCTGAAGGTAATTTTATACAATAATTTTAGTACTCTTGCAATTGGAGGGCAGTCTGTCATGAGGTCAGGGGCGGAATTTTCCGTTTGTGATGCCCGTACGAGCACTCAGGAAGCTTCAGATCTCGGAGCATCCTGACTTCAGAACTTTGAGTCAGGCACACTCAGCCTGTATGGTAACTGCTTCAGTCCCAACCACACAGCTTAAGAAAATGAAAGTGAGACCACGACAGAAGCACCACCTCTACCATTATTTACAAGTCGATGAAGAACAACTCTAGGCTAAAGATATGGGTCTGTTGTCAAGAGCGTCATACCTACCATGTGCAAGGCCCTAAGTTTAGTCCCTAGGACCCCAAGCAAATAAAAACAACAAAACAATAAACAAATATGGGAGTGGTCATAGCACAGTTCATGGAAGCTGTCTTGGACAAGGCCTTGGGAGCCCAGTAGACCCACATGGAGTTGTCCTTAGGCTTCTTTGCTGGGCAGATTTGGAAAAATCACATGAACTCTCAGAGCTATTAGTGACATGACATGTACCTGCGTGTCTCCCATAGTTGTGTGGATTCAAAGGAACATTAGTGCTCAGTGAGATGCTGGGTACCCAGGGGTACCTAGCCAACGGTTGTCAAGGGTTACTTCTGGCTGCTGTTAGCTTCCCATCATCTTGGACTTGGTACAGTTATAGTGACAGAAGCCTAGAGAACGGTTCCCCCTCCCACACGTACTCCAGTGGAGACCCAGGCAAGGGGGTAGGAAGTGTACCTTCCTTGGTGGGCACCATGGGCTGACTGACAGGTTGCTCGGTGGATTGCAGGTGCTGGTCCTGGCTGTGAAGCAGCTCTTCCCAGATTTTGAATTCATGTGGCTAGTGGATGAAGCCAAGAAGAATCTGCCTCTTGAGTTGGACTTCCTAAATGAAGGGAAGAACGCAGAGAAAGTGGCCCACATGCTGAAACACTTTGACTTCCTAAAGGTAGGAGGGCAGAGCAGTAGGCAGTGAGTGTGGGGGTGGGATTGAGTCCTACCCTGGAGGCGTGAGTTGGGACATCTCTTTGCCAAAGTTTCTTATTTAAGGTGAGTGATTTGTCATTGGAGACACACATGAAAGCCCTTGAAGGCAATTTCCGAAAGAATGAAAACCCTGGTATGATTGTTGACCTGCCAGTCAAGTGAACATACATCTATTGTATAATCGACCCTGAGCACCCCGTGGGACTGCGCGCCGTGGCCTCGGCCTCTGCAGAGCGTGGAGTCACAATGGTGGCGGTGATAATGACAGCTAACACTACTGTACTCTGATCCTGTCCCAAAGATACGTATTACATCCGCTCATGTAATTCACAGCGCTTTTACAGCAGTGCTCCCAGCCATCCCTACAGCGTGCAGAGCTGTGCAGCAGAAAGCTCAGGGCTCACAGGGAGAAACAGGCACGGGCACAGCACTCTAAAACCTCATTAATGACAAGGGAAAAGAAGCATAAGGCTCCGGGGCCTCAAACGTGTGTCCACTTGCACGGCCCGTTTTTCTTATCCCTTACCCTGTATTTATTGTTTTCTTGCGCTCTTGCTGCGGTAGGCACTGTCGGAACTTCCCACTTAGTGGGAGCAAGCAGACACATGTGTTACCTGCTTGCAAAAGTGTTTGGCACACAATAGGCATATCTTTGTTTTGGTGGCTTCCCGTGAGGAAGTGCTTAATCTTCCCGGGACAAAGAGCTCCGAGGGCTTCCAAAAAGTTCCTACTGTCCAGAGGAGACAGCCCTGTATAGTGAGCGTTTTAGTGTGCCCAGTACTGTCGCATTGACAAATGCTGACCCATCCTGATGGTGGCCCCTTCCAGCTCGTCCCCATACACAGCTGTGTCTCGGTAGAGTTCCAGTTCTAGCCCAGGATCTCTGATTCTGTGTCTGCTGCTCACCTCAGAGTTCCTACCACGTTTTACCTGGCAGAGGTATCCCTCAGTGCCAGAGTGCTGAGCCAGACAAACCCAACACTCTCCTCCACCGTTTCCATGGAAACAGCAGAATCATCCCCTGGCTGGAGCCAACTAGCAACTGCCAGACCAAGACATGTAATAATAATAATAACACAGATTTTTGAAACAAGGATGCCAAATTGGTAAATAATTAACATACTGATCTGATCCACTGCTGCCAGAACTCACACACCATTCCTCAGACAATGGAGGAACGAAGGCTCCCGAGTAATTAATTTTGCCTAAGCATATCATAAGCAGGAAGCAAATTTTGCGTTGTGAACCCAGCTCAGCTTTAAAAACTGTAGATAGATTGCTCTTGCATGCTGGCACCCCATCACAACATCTGTGCGTAATTAAGCCTCAGTAAAGAGTTTGCCTCTCATGTGTGAGGCCTCTTCCAGTGCTGGGGGGGGGCGCTTAATAACCTCAACTCTTCACCGTAAATCTTTGGGCCTCAGCCCATCACTGAATAAATAGAGAGGAGGCCGGAAGAAGGCGAAGGGCAGCCAGACTGAACAGGATGGAGCTGAGCACACATAGAACAGGGATGTGCCAGGCAGTCTGGCTTGTGATTAACCTGGAGGATAGGCTGGACTGGCGGGAAGGGAGAAGCTGCCTAAGCATAGGTTTAGAACTAGAAGAGGTAAGGGCATCCCCATGGATGGGGTGGTGACCAGAGCGGCTTGCATCAGGCAGAGTCACTCCCAAGTTTCTCAGTGGGACTTCAGATAGATAAGTGTGCTTTTGGAGAAGTGTCATAGCTTATTAGACTCTCAGGGATGAGCACCAAGTATGATAATAGCTGACCTTTAATGACCTTTAGGAGTGCCACACTCCTAAAACTGTTGCACATGTATTTACTCTTTAATGGTTATAACAGCCCCATAAAAGAAGTGCCATTTTAAAGCCCATGCCATCAGTGGGGAATCAGAAAGTCCCGAGCAATCAAGTCATCAACCTAGAGTTACATAGTGAGCCAGCAAGGGGCTTAAATAGGGCTAGGGTGGAGGCAGCCGTGGCTCAAAGCCGATATATCAAACTGCCTCTGTAGTTACTTCTTGGAAAAATTTCTGAATCCCAGAGACACATAAGTTTTCGTGAGTGTATTGCATTGACTCAGCTCTGAGATGGATCAGGACTCGCATGAGTCACTGTATGGCCATCACAGGACAGCTGGTGTTTGACCAGCGGGTCAGCATCTGGTCCCAAGGGAGGCACCTGTCCTCTGTCCATACCAACGGTAAATGAGGTGAAACGGCTTTCTCTCTAACAGCACCATCTTACTGGGGATGCGCTTGGACTCAGAGGGGCTAACCATGTGTCCACAGTCAATACAGCAAGCTAGGCTGTGTTCTACCTAGCCAGGCTCTGACTGCAGGACCGTACCCTGGGGGATAGCAGAGGGTCTAGACAAGCCGCAGCCCATGGACAAAGTAGAAGTACAAGGTCAGGCTCCTTGGAACTTTTTATAGCCTGCTTCTTGGGGTTGGGATAGTCTCCATGTGGGAGCAGGTAGGGACCTCGGTGGGCCTCTGGGCTGTCCTGTATAACATAGGCCATGGGTCAGGGTCCAATAGGCCAGAGGTGGCTCTGCTTGGAGTCAGAGGCTACCTGGCAAGATGCCTCCCAGAGCTTGCTTTCTTTATTGCCAGTGTTTGTCTCTCACTTTCCCCCTCCTGGATGGAAGTGGTGATGGGCAGTGTGGTAAGACATAACCACGTGGGGACTCGAGGAATAAGTCATGCAGTTTGCTATTTAATGATTTTGTGGGCATGTCCAAGTGACAATCCACCTCACTTTCTGGCCCTTTCTGGGAGAGGGCATGTGATTATCAGACTGGAGTGGTCACATTATAGGGACTGAAGGTAAGGGAGGGAGCCCCCCATCTTATCCCTGCCCCTGCCCAGGCAGCCCAGAGAGCCTGCAGCCTTGGACTCTCCTTACATCCTTGATGTGCTCCTGGCTGTCCTCCTGGGTACTGTTGGGGCTCTGGCCTAATGTTTACAGAGCTCCAGGGCCCACTGACAAGCTCAGGTTTCCAAATCAATGGAAGAACTTAACCCCCAAGCAGTGTGCCTTTCCTCTGGAGACCAAGAACAACTATAATAACAGACAAGTGTATCAACAGAGAGGCACAGATTTCCTGATCAGTCTAGATTTCTAAATGGTGAAAACCTAGCTTAGGCTCATGGGGTTCTCAGCACAATGGCTTCGCTTGTGGGTAGCTCCACCCCCTGCCTGGCCCCTTTCCAGGGAAGCAAAGTGGGGCATGAGGAGGTAAGGGAATGATCCATGGTAGAGCTTTCTCAGAAGTATGTAGCTGGAGCGGCTGGACTTGAGGGCCACTGTCTAGACGAGTCTTGGGATGGTGAGCAGAGGGCTCAACTCTCCATAACACTTGAATCAGTCACCCTTGGTTTTTCTCCTTAAAAGGGAATAGTTTATAAAGAATTTGGAGAAATAGCATGCTGAAAACATCATGGCTTTGGTGGCACTGAAGGTGTCACCTGCTAGTGTGGCATCCTGAAATCTGCGGTGCCCTCTGACCCCTTGCTGCTCCCGAGGAAACCTGTTCTCTTTTGCTTTTAGATGTGTTAGGGTCACAGAGTGTAGGAATGTGCCAGTTGATAATTTGTTTGCAAAAAACTGAAAGCTCAATCAAATATTGTTGTTGTTAATGTGTTTTTGTTGTTGTCATTATTATTGTTGTTATTGTTATTCTCAGGGAGGGAGGGATGGCTCAGCAGTTACGAGCATGCACTGCTGTTTGGAGGACCTGAGTTCTGTTCCTAGAACCTACATCAGGCGATCTGTAACACCAGCTTCAGGGGATCCCATGCCTCTGGCCCCTGTGGACACCTGTACTCACAGGCATATAACCCTCTACACTTAATTAAAACTAATTCTAAAAATGTTTATTATCTTTATAAAGCAGGAAGGAGTACAGCAGTTACCTGCTGATGGTACATCGTGTCTGACAACATCAGGGCTGGCCCCTGTGATACTCTTAGATTTTTTTCCCCCCTTATGGTTACAAGATGGCTATTACTTTTCCAAGAATCACAGTCACCTTCAGGGTGGAAGAGAAACAGGATAGTACCACAAGCATCCTTTTATGAAGAGAAAATAAACAATTCCTGAATAACAAATTGCCACTTACATTTGATGCTCCAGAACTGCATCACGTGACCACTTACTATGGGGCAGGCAGGGAAAGGTTTACGTTTCTCACATGTGGGGAAGAAGAAGAAGGGTAATAGACATTGGGTTAAGATCCAGCATTGTCTGCTATAGGAGGCTTGTGGGAAACTGGAGGCTTTTTCCATCACAGGGGACCAGGAAACAGAACTCCCAGATACAGTGCCTGGGCTCCTGTATCAAAGTCCTGCCTCTAGTGTAGCCTTCTTCCACCAGCCAGGACCCACCTCCTCAAAGTTCCCCAACCTCTCAAAATAGTGCCATCAGCTGGGGACCAGGCTTTCAAAGCATGATGAGCCCATGGTGGACATTTCCAACTGAAGTCTTAATAGCAGCTTCCACGTAGGTAGAAAACATTTTGCTCCCAAGCAGCCATTTCTATTATAGCAATGGCTTTCAGTAAGATGGATTAGGTTGAGAGGTGGGAAGTGAGGGGTGTGGAAGGTAAAGAGTTTAGAGGAGTGGCAATCAAGGGATGAGGATGCTGCTCCAATGAAGGATTTGTGAGGGAATCTGTTGTAAGGGCCACCTGGCTGAGGCAGCTTGTCTAGTCCCCACCCCAGCTTTCCCTCTGGCAGTGGCTCCATCTGAAAAGTAGTGCAACCCAGGGGCTGGGCCTCACCAAAGCCTCCTCTGATGATGTGACCCACCTTTTCCTTCTGCAGGTCCCCCAGATCCACTGGGAGCTGTCCACCAAGAGGGTGCTCCTGATGGAATTTGTGGAGGGAGGGCAGGTCAACGACAAGGCCTACATGGAGAGGAACCAGATCGATGTGAACGAGGTAAGGTGGGGTTAGTGCTGGGAGCAGAGGGTGGTCGGGGCTGCTTGGCTGGGCCCGGGGCTCCAAGGCCCCAGAGCCTGGCCCACTGCCTTTAAAAGTATTGTGCATCCGTCAGGGGTGGGGGTTTCTCCCAGGCATCCCTACCCAGCCCTGGGCCTATAGTGGGGACAGGCACAAGCGAGCCTCTCTGAGTGTGAGGGTTCTGCTGGCTTCTTTTCTCCCAGCAGCTAAGTCCATATAATTGAGCAGCAGTGCAGAGTCAGGGACTTAGTCTCTGTCTCCATGGGGCCTGCCCATCAACTCCAGCCCCACCCTCCTGGGCCACCGCTGAAGAACTCAAGGTGTGGAACAAAGAGGCCTTCAGCAGTCACCTGGATCAGTTTCACAGAGCAAGGGAGAAACTGGAGCTGTGTCTTTATCTCCTGTCCTCCTGGTATCTGGGAAACTGGCCGGTGGACCAGGTTCTATACCTGTCCTTCTGCTTCTTGGTCCTCACAGGGTCCCTAGGAAAGAGGGAGTTGTGCTTTTTCACATGCATCCATTGTTAGTACAGTCCCTGCATCGTGGGGTCTGGGTACTTAGTGCTAGAGTCGGACACCCTCAGCTCAATCCCCAGTGGGGATGATAACCGGGATTAGAACCCAGGTCCTTTCTCCCCCACTTTTCCCAGAGACCATGTAGGTCTACAGTAGAGCTTGCATCCCCCTGGATGATGGCTACTTCAGTAACTGTCAGGAAATTGGCAGCAGGAGGACTGTGCTAGCAGTGCACTGGCAACTTCCAAGAGTTCCCCTTGCCTTCAGCTCCTAGGGTAGGTGCAGGAGTGGTGCCTGGGTGGCGTCCACAGTCTGGCTACAGTGGGGGATGGCTGGACACAGCTGAGAGGTCGCCTCTGGAATCTCCCTAGACATAGCAGAGCCTCTGCCTGGAATCAGGAGATCCAGTATCTTTGCCCTGTCTTCATCACTGGCATCTCCTTCTTCACTGGCATCACTCCCAGCCCAGGGGTCCAGCCCCTCCCACTCCTTTCTTTTTTGGATCCAGCAAGCTAAGGCTGTAATGGCATTTCATCAGAGGTGGCTCTGACTTTCCACAGCGAGTCTCAACACAGAAACATGTGCTCTGATGTGCTTGTGGTGGAGCCTGCTGGAGAGCAGTGGACTCTGGGCAGGGTGGACCCTCTGAGCCTGGGCCCCTTTGTTCCTGCCACCACCTTTCCTACATGCGTGGGACAGATAGACAGACAGACCTTAGTGAACATCTGAGGTTTCAAGAATGAAATAAGCCAGCCTTACCTCTCTGGTCCTCAGTTTTCTTAGCGGAGGTGGTGGACCAGCTGATCTTTAATTATGGATCCTTTCTATTTGAATATTTTATGGACTGGTGATTCAGTGGCTTTGTTAGCACTGACTGGCTCAGGAGCCATCTATTTCAAAACTAGTAAGGGAGCTTGTATAGCTATGCAGATTCCTGGGACCAACCCTGGGGTACACATGAGAATCTGGAGGGGGGAGGTGTGTGTTGCAGACTCTCCAGGTGGGTCCACAGAAGACTTCGCCCCAGTATAAAGCCCTTGAGCCATCAGTGCTCACCTGCCATTTGTACCTGCAGCACAGGTGACCCTACCCAGCTGTGCTCACCTTCTAGGAGCTGGCAGCCTGTCAGGACTCCTCAATTTATGTCCCTGAGCCTGGAAGCAGATACATCCTGGGATCATATTTGCCAGTAACTTTAAGAGCTGGTGACAGCAATTGTCATTGATCTCATTAAAAGCAAAGGTTGTGCAGGAGTACTGTGCTGGCGGATGGGGCTTCTTCTAGCCACAGGACTATTGATTGTGAGACCTTTATTGAAGGTTAATTGGATTTCAGTGAGTATGTGTTGAAGACCCTGCCTTGGGCTGAGGTCCAGCTTAATTGGCATGAAATTAGCCAAGAGAAAAGTGAATGAGTTGGTAGTACAGGGCAGTGGGGACAGATGCAGGCCTGGTGGGCAGACACCGCCTGTCTATAAAGACTGACTGGATCCAGGGGATCTGGGGAGAGATGTCAGCAAGGTACTTCCTTAGAGGAGAGCCAGTTGGAAAAGAGGGCCATGGTTACATTGTCTTGGATTTAGCCCTGGTCCTCAGGATCCCTGCAGAGGAAGAGGAGGAAGAAGAAGAAGAGGAAAAAGAGGAGGAAGAGGAGGAGGAGGACTGTGGAGTCTGTCCCTTTACTCTCCAGGGAGCAAACTTCTGTTAGAGTGGGGATGGATTTAGGACTTAGCTGAAACTTTTAAAACCTTCTAACTAATCTTTTCTTTTAGGACCCTCAAAACCTGTTTCCAGAAATGCCAGATACTGAGCCTCCTTGGAGCTGAGTATGGAGCTCAAAACCTGTTTCCAGAAATGCCTAGGCACAGAGCATCCATAGCTGTCTTCAGGCTCCTTATCCTTTCCTCTGTCACCATCTGCCCCTACCAGGGGCATGGCCCTGCTGTCTCATGTTGGCTTCTGTGAGACAGTAGGGCCTTCTACTTTTCTTGTGCTGGAAGCATGCCTCTTCTTTTCCTCTGAAGTCATTTTAGAGGGGTTGCAAGGGACTGGAGCCCATGGGTTTGTTCTCCATGTAGCTGGAAGCCCTTGCTGTGTTTCTTCTTGGAATATTTCCAAATTCCTTTCCTGTCATTGTAAGAACAGTGAAGGATTTCAAAGTCACCTTTCAGCATGTATTTTGAGTACCCACTATGTGCAGACACTACCCATGTGTGCTAGAATAGAAATGTGGATGGAGCCAAGCACGGAACTTCCAAAGTGCCCGTGCTGGACAGGATGGGTACCCAGGGATGTCTGACTCTGCCATTCATTGCTCCGATGCCTGGAGTGAAGTACTTGAGATAAGGAGTCCAAGTCCTTTCTGCCATGGGACAGATGCCATGAAAGCTTTACAAGCACTAGGGCCATGTAAAAACATTTTCTATAATTTGTAATTCATGAGGGTATCGCTCATGGAGGCATCTCTTTCTCCACAGAATCTCTGAGAACCTTTGTTCCCTTCCTGTCCCCAGTCTGTGGCCTGTGAATGCATAGATTTGGATGTTCTTGATTGGCATGCAGAAAAGCCAGGCTTCGAAGTCTCTACCTTTCCCTTGGTTACCTTTGTTTCTGTCACTACCCCGTGTGGACAGAATAGGACCTTCCTGTTTTTGCCCAGCATCATTTCGACCTCTTGGCCCTTCTGCTGGCTGGTATCTAAAGAAGCTAAAGACCCAATTCCTAAAATCACTAGGAGGAAAAAAGTTTCTGCTTTCTTACCCCCTTCACTCTTGGATGCACATGCGTGTTAGCAAGGTCCCAGATAGTTCCTGGGGATTTGCTTTCTCACATCGGAGGTATTGGTTGAGCCAAAGGAGTTTTCTGGAGTCACTGTTTTTGGAGTCCAATGCTGGCTCTATCATTCACCAGCTGTTCCACTGTGGGGATGCTATTCTTCAGGAGCCCTGGTCTTCTGTGTGCAGCGGGCCATGGGTAACCTAGAAGATCCTTTGACTGAAGCACAGCGCACTTGGCGCTTCTCTGAGCCTGGTGTACATGCTCAATTCATGTCACTGAAACGCCAGCTCTCTCATTTCCTCGGTGCCACCAGGATAGTGTTTGTTAAAGGGCACGGCAAACATGGAGGGAAAAACCCTTCCCATGGCTTTTTACATTGACTTAAGCAAGGAGAAGGGTATGGGATCCGGGTGTGGGGTGAGTTGTCACCGTAGAGAGGAGATACCAGATACCAACAGCAGTTCCTTTCTCTCACAGGAAATCTGATAGCGATGACCCCTGTGACTCACTTCTGGCTCCTTTGGACTTGGGGTGACTTGCAGAGCATCTCTGGTAGAGATATGAAGGCTCTTGCCTCTCAGAAGCTTGTGCCTGGCTCTCATGTTAAGCCTGGTAGGACCTGATAAAGAAACTTTATTGGTCTTCTTATTGTGATAAAAATACTTAACTGTTGTTAGAGAAGTAACTTGAGGAAGAGTTTATTTTGGCTCATGGTTTCAAAAGGTTGCATCCATCACTGCAGGGAAGGCATGATGGTTGGAGTGGCTCTGTCTGTGGAGGGGGACCATGACACTGTGGCCAGAGAGCTCAGCTGGAACCAGGGGCAGATATCATCGGAAACAACCTACTTTCACCAGCCAGTCCCACTTCTTAAAGACTATACCACGTTCCATATACTGCTACAAGCCAGGGAAACAAGTACTGGAGACATCAGCCTGTAGGGGATGTTTAAGACTTAGGTCATAACTGGAGACTTTCCAAGTGCAATCATCAGAACCACTGCTCAGTTTCCTGTGACCCAGTGGCACCTCTGTCCCTGTCTTCATTATAGGAGTGTGTGGCTGAGGAGTTCAGCATCTGGGTGTTCGGGGACATCCTCTCACAGCTTGCTCATCCGAGATCACTGTGTGCCATGCATACATTGACTTCCGCGCTGGGCAGCCAGAGTGGTCTGCAGTTCCTGTGTCCCAGTGTGTGTTCCTGGCGACAGGAAGAAAGTGATGGTGAAATGCCCCAGGCAACAGGCTGGTCTGTGTGGGGAATCTGGCAGGCTCTGGGGACAGATGCTACAACAACAGCCTCCCCTTCCTCTGACAGACATTGGCCTTGCTCGGGAGACACCTCCACCCAGGAACACACATAGACTTTTCCTTGGGGGTAGGACTGAATTAATTCACACAATTATAGACCAATTAAACTGCTTCCAGCCAATTCAGGCCTTGAGAAAAGGCCCAAAATAACTCCTTGATTTAAATATTATTTACTCAATTAATTCTTTACTCAGCCTTTTTATGGAGTCCTGGTTTTTCCCTCTTCCCTACTGTTAGAGGCATTTGTAATCAGTGAAATTATGTACGAGTGGCGCGTTCTTTTCACATGGAACATTTCAGACTTCTCAGTGGCTTTTTAGTGAAGAGCACTGTCCTGTGCCTTTGCTTAGAGGTATGGATTTGGGGAGTCAACCAGATAGGATTGCCTACTGAGGTCCTTTTCTTCAGATAGACCCCTTACTGTATTTCAAGGTTCCTCAGAAGTCAGCTCCAGGAGAGCTTCCCTGGAGTGGAGGGGCAGGTGGCCTGACCATTGAGCACCTATTCTCCTGAGCCAGGTCACCTGGCATAAGGATCAATGACAACCGAGCACATGATCCAGCTTCTTCCCGTCTTTGGATCCCCTCCCCCCACCACTCCTTCAGGTGTTTCCTGTAGAGACTGGCTAAGTATTTGGAGCAGGGCCTGGCCCACTGCAGGCTACTCCAAAAACATGCTACTGCCTATCATCGTTCGGATACCAAAACACTTTGACTAGGGCAAAGGCAGCACTGGGGACATGGTCTGTTCCTTGGTGGAAGACGTAAGTAACATAACATGAAAGTAGTAAGGGAGGGGCTCAGGGATATTGATTGGCCTTACTTCTGGGATGCCTCCAGCCCAGCGAAGGCCCGAGTGCCTGTGTAGGGAGGAAGGGCCGGCTGTCCCATGGGAAGACTGATTCCCGGAGAGGCTGTTCAGCCCAGTTCTGCAAGATGCAAAGAAAATTCACCCTAAACTAAGAAAATAGGGCCACAAGAATGGCATGCCCTTTCAAAGTCATTCTTAAGTTTAGCCAGCCAGTGCCAGTCCCAACTCCCCTCGCCCGAGGATTTTTTAGTGTCTAGGGAAATGTACCTTTCTTTGTCTCTGTTATCAACAATTTTGAGCTCAGACTGAAGCCACGCATCAGCCTGTAGCTCTTTCCCAGCTGAGACACAAATAGCTTCTGCCCAGTAGAATAGATTATCCTAAAGGTTGGTTCCCCCCCCCCCCCACTTAGGACCCTAGGACAATAAGTAGTTCTCACTTCATCCAGGTAGTCATTCTTTTCTTCCTGTTTAAATGCTCTGAATAAGTCCCAGCTTCCTCACAGTTATTTTAGAAGCAGGTCTACCATCTTACCTGCTTCTTAACTGTTGAGTTGAAAGCCGTGGGCACGTCATTCTCTGTGTGTTGGTGAGCTGTGCTTATAACACTGGCAGTTACACTTAGGAACAGGTATCCATTTTTCTCCATGTCTAAAACAATGTATAACACTGAAAAAACAAAGCAATGACATTTGTGTATCTAAAATTGAGCAATGGCTTTCTCCTGGGTGATGGTATTTGGCTTTGAATCGTGAGGTTGCCCTGCAAGGAGGTCAAACAGATGGTGTTAGTCCCACATAACTGCTGATGGAGATCAAGTACTCAGGTGGCTTATCTCTTAGGCCGCCTGTGCCCAGAGTGGCAGCACCAAGATGGCTTCAGTGCCGAGCTATTGGCATCGGCTAGCTCCTAAGCCTTTCTCTGCCTCTTACACCTGTTGGTCCTAGTGACATCTGCCTGAATTGAGCATTCAGAGCAACTCCTAAGTGAGTAGGTCTTCAAGAGGCAACTGGCTGGGGGTGTTGAAATGGTGTGCGCATGTGCACATATGCTCTCTCTGGTGGCTCCACTCCTGTATGTGGCCTTAGTCAACAGTACTCCCACCTGCCCCACGGAAGATCAGCCCTCAGGGATACAGCACCCCCACTCTGAGACCCCATGCCCCCGGGGACCATCTTTCACTGTAGAAATAAGGAGCCCAGAGCGATTAACAGTATTTCAGAAAGCGTAAGGGAGATCATACATCTCCCTGTGACAGGTTTGCCCAGACTAAATGAAATGTCGCTTCTCCACATTTTGACTGGAATTCCGTCAGCTCAGTCTGGCTGCGCTGCTTATCTTGGGCTGATCAGGAGCCCTGATTGGACTTTATATGCGTCCTTGACAAATAAAAATGAATGATTACTTAATAAATGGAATCCGTTTGTCAGATACGGCCTTTGGAAATGTGGCTCCGAGGAGCTCCAAGGAGCCTGACGAAAAAAGGGTTCTTGGCGACACAGAGGTAGGGAATTGGCTGACTTACCCAGGACCCACTTTGGCTGAGGCCCGTCTCCCAGGAAACAAAAACAGTGGCCTTGGGACCCCCGCTGTCTCAGCGTGAGTCTGAGATATGACCTGGGACAAAGTGCTACTCCTAATGAGACTGACAGAGTCCCAAGGTGTGTTTCACCCGAGGCAAGTTCCGAGAGTCAGGGTGCTGGTGTGGTTGAGCAGGACCTTTGGCGTCTTCATCTCTGGGCCTGTTCTGAGGAACCAGTGAAGACTACTGCAGGGGCATCTACAAGAGGTCACTAGGTCCCAAGCCCTGTGACATGCTCATTTACTTCTGCAGCCACTCAGGAGAGTTATTTACTGAAGCCAGTAGTATAAGCAGCTGGTTTAAGGTCTCAATGGAAAAGTGCAGAAGCAGTTATGAGCCATATAGAAGGGCGTTGTGAGGTGGCTGGGGGTGTTATACCTGCTTTGAACGAATAGGGCTCTGCACAAGCATCTTTAACTTCGATGCTCTCAGTCTCTTGTCTGCAAAGTGGTGGTCAAAATTGTACTTACTATTCAAGCATTAGTAAGGATGGCAGCTATTGTTCTAAATGGGATTATTCTTTTATAAGCAAGGTTATTCTTTTAGCAAGTCTTTTGTAGCCCAGGCTAGACCTGGTCTTGAAATCCTGCCATCTCAGACTCCCAAGTGCTGAAATTACAGATCTCTGCCACCACACTTGACTGTGAGGTCATTCTTGATCTTTTAACTTGGTGCTGATTATAATCAGTTGGGGTTTAGGGGATATGGATAGGATAGACACTGGTGGTGGGAGGTAGGAAACACAGCGTCTTAGAGGACTATAGAGAGCTCACTCCTCTTGAGTGCAGAGTCTTACTTTACCTGTCCGGTACTGTTACAAGCAAGTGCATGCATATTAGAGCCAGCCTATAGCACATCAATTATACCTCAATAAAGCCACTTAACACAACAGAGCCGGTCCCTGCTGTCCTAAGAGTTTATGATAGTGAACCAGATGGTCCTTTGTCAAATGATCACACGAGTAATTGCTAGTGCCATAAAAGACAAACCCTGTATCCTCCAGGAGGATGTGGTGAGAACACTCTTTCAGCCCTAGAGAGGAAGGAGGGCCTGGACCTGGGGATGGGGAGATGGCAGGGTACTTGCGGCAGCAGGAGTGGTTTGCACACAAAGCCTGAGGTGGGAAGGCACGGGGATGACTGCAGGAGAGAAAGCTGATGTGGCCAGAGAGGGTGTGTGAGAACGGGGAGAGAGGCAAGACCTCATGGCATAGGACTTACTGGTTGAGGGAGAATCTTAATCTTGGGCCTCTTCCCCAGGAGCCCCAGCTCCTTTCTCTTCCCTATGTTCATTTGTTAATGGCCATGAGGTTCAACTGAGGCTGAAAAGAGTGCCAAGGACAGTTGCTGTCCTGTCTACCTTCTGGCTGAGCACATCTTTGTCCCCCGGATATCCATCGACAGATCATCTGGGGGCCCAGGTCTGGTTCTATTCAGCAGCTGCTCCCTAGCAGGGAAGAGACTTTTTAGCTTTAATAAAGAAAGGGAGCAGAGATAAGAAGGCTGCCTTGGCAGGGCTCGCAGAGTGACAGGATGATTTAAATGGCCTCTCCAGTGTCGTTTCTTCTGTGCAGACATCATAAATCAGATTAGCATTGGGCTCTGGGGGCTGGGGAGAGGGGAGCGGGGCCTGGACTCTGGGTCTGTCTAGGACTGGCCCAGCAGCAGGCAGCTCCAGAGGAGGGTCACTGTGTCACCTGTTCCTGACCCAGCACTGTTCCTTGAAGGAGTGTGTGGGATTGTTCCCACAACCCACTCTCACCTTTGGGAAAGAGTGATGAGGGGCTGGTAAGGGAGCAGGGGGAGAGAAACAGGGGAGTGTGGGACTGAAGGCTAACAGCCATCAGGAAATGGAGAGGCAGCCATTCTTCTCCCTTCCTATAGGAACTCCTCCCTTACCTTGGGAACTCAGAAATCACTGTAGGCTGGGGCTCTCCCAACACGTCTGAGTCCCAGTGGTTCTAACGTGTGGGTGGGTTCGAGCTGAGCTTCCGTCTTAGATTCGAGAACTCTTATGCTGCTCAGGCCCAGTGGTTCCTGTCAGTTCTTGAAAGTGACTAGATTAGGTCATGAGAGAAGTTCCTGGAACAAGTATGGGCCGGACAGAGCTCCCACTGGATCGCTTCTCTTGCAGATCTCCTGCCACCTGGGCAAGATGTACAGTGAGATGATCTTTGTCAATGGCTTCGTGCACTGTGACCCCCACCCAGGCAATGTGCTGGTGCGGAAGCATCCGGACACGGGCAAGGCTGAGATTGTCCTCTTGGACCATGGGCTTTACCAGGTAGGAGAAAACTCTGCTTCTTCCTGGAATTGGAGCCCACTGATGTCCTCCAGGAGCCCTGAAGCTGGGAGGCAGGTAGCTGAGGTAGCCAAGGAGCAGCCCCCTACCTCTCAGGAACTGTCATTTTGTGTGTGACACTGTCCCAAGAGTTTCCTGAACCTCAGCATTCCTGCAATGAAGTGAAGTTGCTCAGGCCTCTTTTATAGTCTTTTTGAGGAGCAGATAGGAGGAATGTGCCAGTGTGGCCGTGCCATCTCAGGGGACTGCAGGCCACCTCAGACTTCTGCTGTGTGAGAGCTAAAATTCCAGGAGACAGGTGACTACACATTTAGCCCTAGTGAGGAAAATAAGGTTGGAAGTGTGGGGGCTGGAGGCCCCAGACTTTGTCTTCTGGAAGTCAGCATAAGGAGCTAGTATAAATGAACCACAGCTAGCACCGTCAAGGTGGGACATACACTTTCACCCTGGGACCCTAGCCTAACTTGATTCCATGAGGCAGATGGTCCTGAAGAGATTCCGAATTCACTTCTGCTCCTTCCTCAGGCCTTGATGCCACATCCCTAATCTAGTCTCCTCTGAAAGGCTTGGCAAAATAGGGTGCAGGCCAAATTAGCCCAGCTGTTGTCACATGGAGCCCCAATGACAGATGGCTCAGACGTGACAGAAGTTCACATGCTAATCCTGGGTATGGTAGACGGAGTCGGAGTCCTCAAGGCTCTGCTTCCTAGGACACACAGGAGGTGATAGCAGAAGGGAGGCCTAGGAGACGTGTGGGAGAGCTTTGGGGGAGGTGGAGTTTTTGATCCATCCAGTCAGCCAGTGTTGAGGTAGAGGACTACATCTGTCTTTGTGGGAGGCTGGGGAAGTAGCCGGTACCTAAAAAGGAGATGGCAATATGGATTTTGGAGGGCAGTTGGCAGTCTCTGCCAGTTAGGACCAAGGCTTGCCAGTAGAGGCTAATTATCCCTAATCCAAAAATCTACAGTCCCAGTGCTTGAAGCTTTTGAGCCCTATGACACCACAAGTGGAAAATTGTTGCCACATAACTTTGTTTCATGCACAAAATTGTTAAACACACTGTATAAAACTACCTTTAGGCCACGTGTGTAAAGCATGTATGAAACAAATGAATTTCATGCTTAGATGTGTGATCCAGCTCCAAGATATTATGTATATGCAAATATGAGAAAGTAAAACTGAAGTCTACAGCACTTCTGGTCCCAGGAATTTCAGATTCATGATGTTCAAGCTCTGTTAGCTTGAGCCCCTAGGAATGGGTGCGTGGGAGCTGTGGCCCTCCTCGCCCCCTATGCAGTGGTCAGCACTAGTCCGGGGCTCAGGCCTTGTGCCAAGAAAGACTGAGTTGGTGCCCATGCTTCCCTGGCTACAGGTGCTCACGGAGGAGTTCCGCCTGGACTATTGCCATCTGTGGCAGTCTCTGATCTGGACCGACATGGAGAGGGTGAAGCAGTACAGCCAGCGCCTGGGAGCTGCAGAACTTTACCCGCTGTTTGCCTGTATGCTGACAGCCCGGTCCTGGGACTCAGTCAAAAGGGGGATTGGCCAAGCTCCAGTCACTGCCAATGAGGTGGGTGACCCTCTCCCAGATGCAAGGATCAGGGCCTGGGGACCCCTTCCAACCTAAGGTTCATGATGAGTGGGCTGTGTGTCTCTGTAGGGAAAGCTGTTTTGGAGCCACATAGAGGAAAAGAAGGGAAGAGAGTATAAACTATGGCACAAGGGTGAGGAGGGCAGGGGAAGGATAGCCTTTTGTATCCCTTGGGACCTTATCAGCCTGGAGTAGAGAGAGATAAGGCTTGTGGACTTAAAATCCCAGACAATAGCTCAGTGAGATGCCAGGCTATCTCCAGCACCCTTCCCCCTACCCCCAGGGGGCCATCTCACTCCTGCAGCTCCTGCACTTCTGCCCACTGGACACTGTCCCTGTGCCCACATCCTCTCTGGCTTCCTGACAGGGAGAGCCCTCACTTCCTCTCCATCTGCAAACAGCACTGTCCAAGTGAAGCAGCTCCCATTTCCTTACCTTTTGCGTTTTCATTCATGGACTTAGACTGTCTAGACAGGACACAGACTTTCGGGAGCTCCTGCTCCCCATATTTCTGTCCACCTCTGTGTGCCTATCCAGGTTCACAGGAGCTTATTTACTTATTTCTCTGTGGTGGGCAGACTCAGGCCCCAACTGAGGTCCTTGCTCGAGGTAGGTCAGTGGTTTTCAACGTTCCTAATGCTGTGACCCTTTATAAAGTTCCTCATGCTGTGATGAACCCCAACCATAAAATTATTTTCATTGCTATGTCATAACTGTAATTTTGCTACTGTTATGACTCGAAATGTAAATAATATCTGATATGCAGATGGTTTTAGGTGATCCCTGTAAAAGGGTCATTTGATTCCCAAAGGGGTCCCGACCCACAGGTTGAGAACTGCTGCTGTGGGTGAGATGAGATCCTTTAAGAAAGCCCAGGCACTGCTTTTAGCACCTCCTCTTCCTGGTACCATGATCTTGGGTGTTCATATCACCTCTTTGGGCCTCCGGGTCCTTCCCTGCAAACTGCTTTGTTACAAGCTAGAGAGCAAAGCCTAAATCCAGAGGTTTTTTTGTTGTTGTTGCTGTTTGCTTGTTTTGAGACAGGGTCTCCCTGTTGTAACTCTGGCTGTCCTGGAACTCACTCTGTAGACCAGGCTGGCCTCAAACTCACAGAGATCTGCCTGCCTCTGCCTCCCAAGTGCTGGGATTAAAGGCTGCACCACCTCCACCCGGCTTGGATCCAGAGTCTTAAACAGTGTCTTAAAGAGTCCATCTCTCACCAATTACTGGTTTTATTTTCCTTCAAATGGGCACATTTCCCCATTAGGCCTAGTGACAGTGATGAGCACCTGCTGCTCCAGGCTTTACAGCCTTAAAGCACATCCTAGGAGAGGGGCAGTCTGGAGGAGGTAGGAGCTATGCTCTGTTTTACGGTCGGTGCGGTGCATGTAAAGTGCCTATTCAAGGCGCCCGGAGTTCATTCATTCAATAAACATTTGCTTTTGCTGGCCCCTGAGCCTGTTTCAAGGATCCTGTGACCAACAGACAGACAGGCCTTTTGTGTAATTTACACTCTGGTTGAGAGAGACAGACAGTAAACAACTGAACAAACAGGCAAGTGGGATAATAGCAGGTTACAGGTACCTCGGCGGAAACAAGTAAAGTGACGTCAGGAGGGGGTTGAGAGAGCTGGGTAGTGGTTGACGTTTGAGCTGAGGTGAGTGAAGGTCAAGAAAGACGGCAGCTTCAGGAGTGCCAGAAGGATGCACTCCGGGCACACTAAGCACGCTAAGACCCTGGGCAAAAGCTTTTGGTGTGGCCTGGAGGGGCACAGAGAGCACCACACAGGGCTTCATGTGCTGTGGGAAGAGGTGTGCACTCAACTCCCGGAGGAAGTGAAGCCCTTGGCAGGCTTTCAGCAGAAAGTGGTTGGACCTGCTGATTTAAGGTGTTCCTGTGGAGTGAGGGCAGTGAGCCAGTCACCTAGGGAAGGAATGAGAGCTCAGAGCCGCCACTGGCTGAGAATGAATAGGATACCCATAGCCTGGGGCTAGCAAGTAGCTAGGTTCCTAGGTTCCTTGGTTCCTTGGCTCCTGAAGAGTGCGACCCAAAGGGTCAGATAATCAAGATTGGGGTCACTTTATCAAAGGAGAGGGGGGCTGGCTGTTGGGCAAGGCACCCACCAGCAGGACCCAGGCAGTGGTAGAGCTCAGGGACAATAGATCTGATGTGGTACGAGACTGGGCTGGCACCTGGGAGATCTGTACATGGATTGTATAGGCTTCATTAGCTGGTACGGCTTCTTCCAGGCCTGGTTTGGAATCGGTATTCAGTAAAGAAGCCTTGGAGAGTCCTTGGCCTTTTCTCAGTGTATACTAATGCTGTTTCCAGGGCTTGCCCGGGATCCAGGCTAGGACCTCCCATCTGGGTGGTCAGACCACAGGGCCCAATGCTTTTCTTTTCTTTGGGGGGAGGGGGCTCCACAGGGTGGCAAGGCAGCTTCTCTTGGCTTTTATTTGCATTCTCTGATCACAGGCTACCCAGACCCATGGCACCCCAATCTTCTTGTGCCATATCAACCATTTTCATGTCTCCTCGCTGCTATCTAGGACTCGGAGATCCGCAATAATGCAAGCAGCTACCTTCCTGAGATCAGCCAGCTCCTTAACAATGTGCCTCGCCAGATGCTGCTCATCCTGAAGACCAATGACCTACTCCGCAGCATTGAGACTACCCTAGGGACCCGATCCAGTGCCAGTTCCTTCCTCAACATGTCTCGGTGTTGTATCAGGGCACTGGCTGAGTGAGTATACCACCTTGGCCGCCTCCCAGTCCCAGGGACTGTCCCATGGGCTCTATATTTCCTACCTTTCAGTGCTTAGGGCCTTAGCTTGGCTTCCCAAGCTCTAGATCTCCCTTCAGGGAAGCACAGGGGCAAAATCAGCTACATTGAATCAGCGGATGCCTTGAGACTGTGTCTTTGGGGTGGCCTAGAATGCCTGTACTTTGCCAAATGATAATGTCTGGCATCTCATCTTCCCAGTCCAGCTTTCCAGATGGTTCTTTCCCTCAAAAAAGGTTGAAATTGTTTTTGAGCATCCAACCCATCCAGGTGTCTCTTGGTCAGAAAACCCCAGCATGAGCCTATTTCTAGTTGGCCCTGGGACTTGGCTCCTAGGACCAGCCGAGGCAGCGAGGCCATTGCTCTTTGTCCTGGAGATGTGGCTGTGACTTGGGAAGGTGTGCTAATAGGCTCTCTCAGGGTCACAGATCTTCCTAGATGCCTTAGCACCCTGGAGACAATGATAATAAGGAGAGCCAGCCTTCTCCTTACTGTCTAGAGGCGCAAGCTCTAGGCCTTCAGTTGAGAGTGGTGAATACACCAGAAAGGCTGTGCTCTTGTAGAGTGCTCTCATCCCAGAAAGGAAGCCTAGCTTCTTGTCACATACCAGACTGTCCATCCTGGGGAAGGAATGGATTATTCTGGGAAACTCACTGATTTGGCCAAATAGATTACGTATTCACTAGCAATATGAGATTGGATTACAACAAAATATCCTGACCACTGAAGGGCAGAGTGTGATTTATCTTTCCTCTGAGGGCTGAGGAAGCCAAGTCTTAAGAAGGGAAAGGTCTTGGGTTTGGAACTCAGTGGAGTCTTGGAAGTAGATTGCCATTTGGAGTAAGAGCTTCTATAGAAGAGTTATTAGCACCGTAGACAGATAAGCAGGTAGACAGCAACATGGTGGGGGCTCTAAGGAGAGTTCAGGTCAATGAAGCAGGGTGGGAGTCCCTTCCTAGTGGTTTCAGAGGAAGAGAGAGTTTTCACATCATGTAGTTGACCAGTATTCCACAGCTGGGGCCTGTCTGGGCTGTCTCTGATTATCAGGCAGAGCAGGGGCTTGGGGAGATGCTGCATTTCCTGGAAGGATTATGACCCCAAGGATGGGAGGGACATGTTTAGTTGGGGTAAGCACATATGCTGGAGGGTGCACTCTCTGATGTCTTGGAATCTGGTAACCTGGCTTTATAAACTTCCTTGGAGAAATGAGAATTATGGAGCCTGCTAATCTCCTGGGGTCCAGATGTCTGGGAAGTCTGCTAGGTGGTTACAGATTCCTGATAGGGGGCTTGCCATTTTATAGCAGTGGTGAGAGAGACTGCTAGAGCTTGATTAGCTCCTAGCCCAAACCCTAACAGGAGGCCATCATCATGAATTCCAGTTTCTGTTGTGTCTTTAAAAGTAAAGTGTTTGGCCTCCCAAAATCATCCGACCCTCAAAGCATTTTTATCTCCAGGAACTTTGCAGAGCCTTTGACTATATTTGAGTTCGGGTGAGACGGGACTCTGGGTTGGCATATGTTTGTTGTACTGTTGGGAAAAAAACCATGGGATGTACTGCTGGGTGAGGGGTTCAGAGACTTGATGTTTTGTTATTTTACTGCTTTGAATATATTATTTGGGATATTTGAGTCCCCCTAGCCCCTGACTGGGCAGAGGTATGGCCAGAAAACCAAGTGGTCCCCAGGATCAGGTATCTAGTGAGTTGGCCAGACAACCTACTGTCTTTTATTTTTCTCCATGGTACTGACCTGGTGTTTTCTAACCTCCGTTTCTTTTCTTCCCTCCTTCTTTCTCACCCCTCTTCTAGGCACAAGAGGAGGGATGCCTGCTCATTCTTCAGAAGGACCCAGATATCTTTGAGCGAGGCCTTTAGCCTGTGGCAGATCAACCTTCATGAACTTCTGCTTCGACTGAAGGGTCTGAGACTAGCTTGCTGGGTCTCAACTCTCCTGGGCTGGTTGACTCGGGCTCAACACTGAGTGTCACTGTCGTTCCCTGCCCCTTCCTGGTGTCTTCTCACACCTCATTCTTTCCTTCATGCTCTGACTACCCACTGACCCATATCTGCCTAGGGGTGGCCTATGGTCCCAGGGTGGTCGTCCATCGCACTACCATGCTCTGCCTTTCCTCGGGGCCCTGGAGTGTATTGGGGAGTGAGTTTCTTTCCTCTAGGGAGGGGATGGAACAGCCTCCTTTGCATATGTGCCATTGCCAGTGGCTCATCCCCACTCTTATGGATTGTCAGTACGGACCAACCAATGTGCCACAGGGGCACGTTCAACTTGTAGGAACTAAGCAGGGTCTCAGAACTTGCTAGAGAAAAGAGTCTGTGTTTTTGCCATATCACTCCCAAAGGTGCCCCACCTCAGTGGGGAAAGCTGCATCCGAGAGTAAACCGCACAGCTGTGGGTTCATGCTGCCATGATGACACCGTCAGTGTTATGTGTATTGTGCTTCAATAAATCCTTTCAAGGTTGCAGGGACTGTCCCTTCTGAGTTGGTGGCTCCATTTGGACTTTCAGTTTCTCCTGGTAGGTGCTTCCTTGGGAAACCCCTAGTAGAGTGAAGTTTGGCTTGGTTGTAGAATTTATTTGCAAGATTGTGAGCAAATTCACATGGCTCGCAATGGACCCAACTACCATGTACCCTGGGATCTTGCCCCTGTGAGCCATGCAGCTGTAAGACTCCGGCCACAGGGCCACATCCTGCTTCTTGGAGGCTTCTCCTGCCTTATAAATTCTAGACCTTGATTAGAGGTGTTAAGAAGCTGGAAGCTGGGAACCAGAGGCGGAGGTGGGCTCCCACTTATTTCCTATGACTGGGGCACCTGCCTTGTTCAGCTGGATAGGACCTGACTTACCCTCTGGTTAGGACTTACCCTCTGGTTCTCAGTCAGTGACCTGAGTCTCAGTCTAGGTTTGTACCTGATCCTTCTAGGTCTTTGGAGACGTCAACCTTCCTGATGAAACCTCAGTACTGTGACTGTGTCCATTCTGACACATCCACGTCACGTGTTCAGATTCTGCTTCTGACCAATTGCCTTGTCAGCATTCACCTCACCCAAGTCCCTCATCTGCTTCCATGTCTGCATGGTCTCTGGGTACCAGAGACCCCCAAATATGGCAGGCCCTAGCTCCGTGATCACCCATGCTTGCAGATGGATAACTATCTGATCAGAATCCCCCAAATTTGAGCCTTATTTCTGTTCTCTTTGTTAACCACACAACAAGCAGATTTTCTAGTGATCAGAGACTATTTGCATTCTTTTATTTTCTGAAAGAATTAATTGTTCTTGGTGACCAGTTGGATGTACCCGGGGATCCAGGAGAATAATTCGCAAGCTCTGTTATTAATCATGAGGATACATGCTGCATATTCTATTTTATGGTGTCTTTTTACAGCCACTGAAGTAAATATAAATGTCCTTTCTGTTCCAGATAATGGCTACTTGCTTTTCACTTTGGGTGTAATGGCTACTCTAAGATTTAAAACATTAGCATGTTGCCTACAGCCCCAGCACCCAGTTTCCAGGGATAGGAGAGGCAAAAACAGAGTTGGGAACACAGGGCACTTTGAAAATCTAGGAGCAGCCTGGTACTTATGAGTGACTTTCAACTGTACTGCAGATGAGGATTATGCTTGTTCCTTGAGCTGTCTTGTGTGCCTGAGCCGAGGGCCTCTAAGTACCTGGTTACAGGAATGTCCTGACTTCAGTTAGTGCTTGGTAAGCATGCAGATACTGGGGGTCTCAGCAGACTTTGTGGTTTTCAGAAAAGTTGCAGTGTTTCTGAAAAGCTGCCTGTGCACTCACTGTGGCTCACAGTAGGAGCTGGAGGATGACCAGGTTAATACCAGAAGTGCATCTTCTCTACAGCTGGATCGTTTCGGGTCAACCTCTGCACTGCAAGCTGTAGGGGCCTTCTTGCCACCACACAGGGTCAGAAAGACAGCTGCTCTAGGAGGCCCCCAAGCAGATTCTGGGTAGTAGGCTGATGGGAGTTTTACAGCAGTCCTTAGTGTGGGTACCTGTGAGAAGAATTGTGGTATCGGTGTCAGGGGTAAGCGCAGGTGGGGCTGGAGGGAGAGATGGGCTCTGAGCTGGAGCGTGACTTTGCAAGTTCAGAACTGGCAGGATGAACAAAGCCAGAGTATGGTGCTTTCCTGGCAGTGGGGACACGGGACACATTGGCTGCATGGGAGGGTCCAAGTTTTACTGGAGACCTTGAACACTAGCTGACCCGGTGCTATTGTTCCTGCTCTGTGAACTGAGTGAGGGAGGCTCCTACAGCCACAGTTGGCAAAGAGCCATTTGCTCAACAGGCCTCTGCTGTGCCCTCCCCGACATTTTCCTCCTTTCCTTTTCCTTTTGCTCCTTTCCCCCAATTCCTTCCTCTTTGCCCTACTCTATGATGCAAAGCCTGGAGGGTCAGGCTGTCTTTCTCTGATGGAAGGAAGGCTCAGCCCTGAGAAGAGTCAGCAGGAGCCCTGGGCCGTGCTGCCACTGCTGCTTTCCAGGGTCACTGCCTTCTGGTCAGGCTTGACTGCTCCTGGAGATGCCATGGCAGGTCGGCACCAGCCTGCCTCCCCTCTGTGCCGGGTTGCTGTCACTAGCCAGGGCTGCAGGGATCCTGAGACATTTCTTCCAACTTTGCCTCTGGTTTCTAGGTGCAGAGCTCTGACTTTTCTTCACCTTTTTTTCTCTCCTGGGGAAGGATCAGGTTGTTGAGACTGGCTCGGTGGTAGGTGCACAGCCTCTCAGGCCTGCCTTCCCCGGCTTCTCCCTGTTCCCCTTTCCCTGCTCCATGCATGATCTTTCTATAGATTTTCCTGTGTAAACCAGCCACTTGGGGTCCTATTAAACCCTGAATTTTGCCTCTGTGAGCTTGGGTGAGGCCTGAGACACTGCATTGGTAATCAGCATTCAGGGGATTGTAGTCTTGCTGAACCAGGTACCACACTGAATTGCAAGGATCCAGAGTAGTGGTTTAGGGAGTGTAGTCCCAGGACAGCCACTTGTCCATCACCTGGGAACCTGTTAGGGATATAGACGCCAGATCCTGTCCAGAGTCAGGAACCAAACCCTGGCCTGAGGCCACCAGTTGCTTTAATAATTCTTTGAGGATATTCTGACACATACTCCCCTCTAAAGTTCCACCACGATGGCTCTCTGTGCTTCCTGTACAGCAGACCCCCGGGAGAGCTTTATATGCCTGAGATTCTGAATGGGTTGGTTTGAAGGCAGGTCAAACACTTTCCCCAAATTTGTTGTTAACTTTTTATTCTGAAATAATTTTAGATTTCAAGCAGATTTGAAAATCCATCACCTCCCCTTTCCCCAATGTCTGCATCTCACACAGCCAGGCTGCCTTTATTAAGAAGACGGACATTCACTTTAGTACAGTGTTAGTGACGGGTGATACTGATCTAACAGCTTCCTCCATGATGTCCTCTCTGTGTTGTGGATCCTGACTAGACCATCACTACATTTTGTTATCCTGTCTCCACAGACTCCTTTGATTTGTTACAGCTTCTCAAACTCTCCTGTACCCCAAGACCTTGACCCTATGGCAAGAGTACTAGTTAGGGACTCTGTAGAATCACTCTGTCTGGTGTTTGTTTTCCCATGACTAGATTGGCTAGGGGCTCACAAGGGAAAATACCCTTGTTATCCTATCCTACCAAGGCAACATGACACTAATGTGACATAGCTCTTTGAAGTTCCTCAGCTGGGGTTGGGACCCCTGCTTTAGTCTCATATGCCTTCCAGATTCTTCTACAGAAGGAAGACACAACTTATGAATCCTTACCTCTGGGCACTCGCAGAGGCTCTTCCAAATCAAAAAGCTTTCAAGAAATAAAACCCACAGATAACAGTAAGGCACACACATGGTAGTTAAAATGGTATTGTGGTTTTAATGTTTATATGAACCACAAATGAATTATTTAACCATCCTTAATATAGTAATATAAAGAATATAGCACCAGAACCTTAAACATTACCCTTTCCCCACAAGAGGCAGACTCAGTACGGGAGTTTTGTTTTTCAGATGTATTAGTGGTTTTAGAATGGGATGACCTGTGGGCTGCCTATGGAGCCATCAGCAAGTCATGCAGGGTGGGTCTGACCTGGCAGCTACTTCTCAGGGCTCGCAACTCTAGCAGGGACAAGAGATAACCTCACCTGGGCTGTATGAAGATCTGCTGATCATGGATGAGGGAGGGGACTGGCAGGCCTATGCCCAGGATGATAATAGAGAGGGAAGATCAAAGGGATGCTAGCAGCAGAGACTTCCTCCCCAAGACAGACGACATAAAGCCCTTTCAGACTCATCAAGCTGGTGAACAGGGTTAAAGCAAGGGATCTTCCCAACAGAGCACCTAGAAGACACAGTTCAGGTGCCAGGGCTATTTAGCTAGTTAGAGCTCCTTCCCTGCCCAAAGCAAGTGTGTGCTCACTAGACGGCTATAAATATCAATAGACTATGACTGCACCATCACCAAGTCAGACAGTATAGGGTAGCTTTGAAGGCAAGGGCAGGAGTTGGACCAAGTTCAAGTCTTTTTTCCATGTATTTACTCTATATTGCCAATATGATCTTAGACAAGGCAGGCTATCTGGGCCACAATTACTCAGAAAATTGGAGGTACAGCTGAGCATAGGTGTAGTGGCACATGACTTTAATCCCAGCACTAGGAAGGCAGAGGCAGGTGAATATCTGAGTTCGAGGCCAGCCTGGTTTATAGAGTGAATTCCAGGACAGCCAGGGCTACACAGAGAAACCCTATCTCAAAAACCCCAAAGTAAAAAAAAAAGTGACGATAATATTATGTACTCTTATAATTACTAAGAGGATCAGATTTTATAAATGATAGAATGGCATTAGAGAAGAAAACCACTCAGTAAATGCAAAATAAAGCTTACTATTAACTCCAGTGGCTCATTTGTTCTGGAAGTTGATGTGGTATAGTTTCCAGCACACACATGGTCATTCACAGCATCAATAGATCCAGTCTCAGGGGATCCAATGCCCTCTTCTGAACTCTGGGCAATAGGCACACATGTGGTACACATGCATACATGCAGGTAAAACACACTCATAAAATAAATCTTAAAAAGTACATAAAAGAGATTAAAAACTGATGATATCTTGCTGGTGGTGGTGCACACCTTTAATCTCAGCCCTTGGGAGGCAGAGGCAGGTAGATCTCTGAGTTCAAGGCTAGCCTGGTTTACAGAGTGAGTTCCAGGACAGCCAGGGCTACACAGAGAGACTCTGTCTCGAAAAATCAACCAACAACCAACCAAACAAACCCAAACAAACAAATAAAGAAAAATCTAAGATCTCATTTCCCAGCCTCCCTTACAGTTTTAGGTTGACTCATGACATGAGTGGTGAAGCAGAACCTTAGGAAAACCGGAAAGTTTTTCTTTAGAAAATGTTAAAGACGTTTTTATGTTTTGCCTCTTTTCTTCCAGCAGGGGAAACCCGTGTGAGATTTGAGATACCTGAACCTATAGCAGCTATTTCTTTTATGACCTTGAGACAATTGAGCACAGTATGATATTTTATTGGTATATTGCTATGGACTGAATTATGTCCTTTCTTCTAATTCTTAAGTGGAACTCTTATCCTCCGTGTGTGACTATTTGATGGTAGGGCCTTTAAGAGAGTAATCCAATCTAAACAAAGTCTTAAAGATGAGGTTCTAATCCTATAGGGCTAGTATCCTCATAAGATGAAGAAGAGGTACCAGACAGAGTTCCCTATCTTCTCACACAAGGGAAGACATATGAGACTGTGAGATGGTAGCTATTCACAGGAAGAGAGACTTCACTGGAACCCAGCTGTGCTGCCCCTTGCTGGACTTCTGGCATCCAGAACTGCAAGAAATCAATTTGTTGTTTGAAGCCACAAGTCTTTGGCAGCATCAGCGAATACAGGTACTGAGCATCCTCTGCCAGATGCTGGGTATCCTCATGTAAGAACTTGGTGCCTCTAAACCAAATGGTCTAAACCAACGCCACACTGAACTCATAGGTTTGAAGTAAAGCTCATGCAAGGTAGAAGGCTCTCCCTGGGAAAGGGCTCAGGTTCTATCTGGAGTGGCACCTGAGTGAGAGACAGAGAGGTGGTTGGTTTTTATTGTGCTCAAGGGTGGGACCATGGCTATTTGTGACAGTAGACACAGGATACACACCTGTTGTGGCAAATGGGGTTAGGGAAGCATTTAGGGCATCAGGAGGACCCTCATGTCCATTAATCAAATGTCTTTAAGTCTGTGGTTCGTGGTTGGCATCTGGAGATTCATGTTAGAGCTCAAAGATCCTGGCAGTTTGTACTAGATCTGGTTTGTCTGTTTAGCTGGTATAACAAATCCCCCTGAATTTAGGGAATGATGTACACAATGTAGATTCAGTATCTCCTTGCTCCAGATGTCAGAAGTCTGAAGCCAGGCATTGGTCAGGCTGCAGAGAATGAAGAGAATGTGTTGCTTGGCCTTCTCTGGCCAGGGAGGCTGTCTGCATACCCTGGCTGTGGCTTTATCACTCCATTCTTGCTCTGTTGTCACACTTCCCCTCCGATTCTCCAGTTCTCTCTAGAAAGACTGTTGTAATGAACAATGGAGCCATCTGACTAACCAATAGGAGTCTGCCACTGTCAAGAGCCTTGATAGAATCATCTGGAAAGTGCTCTGACCATGTAGAGTACCGTGTGTGGACATCTTTGAGGGCTGAGAGTAGTAACACTCTACTTTGCGTACTCCTGATAGTGCTAAGCTAGTGTTGTTCTTGTGGGAGACTTAGCTATCAATACTTTTAAAGCAATAAAGATAATAATAATAGCTAATACTCAGCACTGATCACATGTTGCCTCTCCATGGATTCGGCAACTCCGCATGGTCTGGGTGCGCCAGTGTCAGCTGTGAATGGGTGAACACACTGCAAGGAAGGCATATGCTACTGTGGGAGGCAACCAGGAGACAGTAGCAGAGACAGGCTCCGAACTGAGATGGTCCACAGTGGGGTCTTTAGATCAGCCCTTTGTTACATGGCACATTACTTTGACTTTCTATCACTCTCCACTGGAGTGCACAGCGTGACCTGAACTTGACCCTTCCCAGGCTGCTGGAGGTGAGGCTCTCCCTGCTTTCCAAAGGCTGGGTCTGGGGTTGCTGGGCGCTTGCACAGGGTACTCTGCAGGGCAAAGGTACCCCTTGAATGTTATTTCTCACCTAGGCACTGGGCTCTTGGAAGCCAGGCCTCTTGGAACACTGCACACCAGGATACACCCTTTCCAGAAAATTCTCATAAGGGGAATTAGTATCAGAAGTGTAATTTTTCTTTCTAGAAATACAGACATAGTTGTGATTTTTCTGATTTTTTTTTCCCCTCCATCCCAAGAATTCAGGGAGGGGTAACCAGAATGTGAGGCAATTAGGAGGGAAACCACATCCATTCAGGAGATTTGAAGGACTCTCTCTTGGAGTAGTTCTGATCCATACGTATGATGGCAACCGTGCCTTGAATGTGCTTCTGATCCCATCTCTCCTTTTGGCCTGGCTTTTGAGTCTCTGGTGGTGGCCAGCATTAGCACTCTGGGTTAGATAGCCAGAGGCGAAGCTGGTCTTCTTCCTTCTGTCACCTGGTCTCTGAGCTACAGCTTCCCTGCTGTAGGATGGCAGCTGCTGTCCCCAGGTATCTTTTTGACAGACTGTAGTGACTGTGAACAGAGCTGCCAGAGGCGACAAAGAGGAGCAACGCTACAAACCCAGCGAAGCGCAGCGCAGTGGTGGCAGCTTGTCTACCCAGGAGCCCCACTGCTTTCACAGATACCCATCTTTCCAAGTGTATAGACTCCTTCCCAAGCCATGGAGGTAGACACACAACTGCCCTCTGGCCACAGAGATGGCTTCCAGTACCAGTGATACTCCCGAGCAGGCTCCACTGGGAGCTGTGGAGAATGACCACTTCCCTTGGGCCCCAGCTCCAGTGGCTAAACCTGGATCCTGCCATTTCTGCATGCCAGATCTTCCCTTGAGTCTTCAAGTATATGAACCAATAAACCTGCAGTGTGCCAACCTGTACCCTGCCACTTAATTATTTTATAGAAGCTACTTTAAGTTGGTTATTTGTTTTTGGAGGGAAGAAGTCCTTATCATTTTCCTGGGAGGCCCAGATCTATGCTGGAAGGTTAATAGGGAACCCGGAGAAGTAGAAGAGAATCCCTGTACAGGGATATAAAAAATGAATCCACAGGTTGGGGACCGTTGAGAGCTGAGCAAGAGCAGGCAGTTAAGTGGCCACACATTCTTAACTGTCATTGCTGCTGCTGAAGGTCCAGGTCAGGGCTATGGACTGAGTGCTTGACGTACCACCTGTGACCCTTGTCACGTCAGATGCCAGCTTTGTATGCTGGCTATGTCCTTTTTTCTAATAACCCAGGTTGTGGGGGAAAGGAGTTAGAACTGGCTATTAGGCTTAATTTTTCCTATTGATTCTGCTTGCTGTTGTCTACACAGGCGATCCCCAGAGAGCTGGCAGGAGCTGTCTCCTTAATCACTGTATTATTTGATACAGACATCCTTGGGAACGCTCAGGATAAGGATAGACTCCCACAGGCATTCCTCCGTCTACTGCTGAGCCCTCGGCTGGCTGGTGCACAGGGCCTAGCTGAACCAGGCATGAGTGTGGGAAGAGAACTGGGGTTGTGTGGGAGCTGCCTTCCACCATTCTAAATTCCATATGTCTGATGGAGTTTAGTAGAACTCACTGGACAGTTGTCACCTCTTTGTCTGTCTGCCTGTGTCATTGTTTATAGATTCATAAAAGGTCCATCTTGACCTTCCCAGATAGTAGGCTCACTACAAATCCATGACCTTACTCTTTTTTTTTCAGGTAGCTCCAAGCCCTTTGCTCCCTGCTTTGGTGACAGGTCTCAAGTCCTGCCTTCTGTGAGGACCTCTCTAGAGCACTGTGCCCCTTCTGATCTGCCCTCTGACTCTCTTCTCCAGTCCAGTCATCCACCCCTCGATTGTTCCCCTGCCTGTATTGTCCCCAGAAAACAAGGCTCATGATGGCTTTCTCTCAGGCCCTTCCACCCCAAGACAGCAGAGGCAAAAGCCACTTTATTTACCTGTGACTGTCTACAGTTGCCTTGGCCCCAATGCCAGTGTGCTGGTTGGGAAAAGCCAGGTTAGTCAGACATGATATTGCTTTGAAGGCCTGGAGCCTTGGACAGGAGCTGGCTTTGGCTCTTGCTGGAGGGAGCAGTGGTAAGTGGGTCTTACGGTCCGGAGGGAGAGAAAGGACTTTGAGATGTCTTGGGGACCAATAGATCCTGTTGACAGCCCTCCCAGGAAGGGAGATTTGAGATCATCTCTGTGGGACCAGAATGTCTCTGAATGTCATTATGATGAAAGGGCATGCATTCACCGTCCCGGTGTTTTCGTGAATAGTCCATCAGCAGCCATTTGTACATAGGCCCTAGGGGTCAGGTCTCAGGCTTTGTCCGCCCTTGACCGCACTCCCAGCATCCCCCATAGACACTACCTTTTTCTATCTCTTGTATCCACCAACTTTCCACCATCTCTTTACCCCCCTCCACATGTGGTTCAGGGCTGGTAGGTATCCCCGCGGCCTCCTCACCTCTTGTACTGTCCCTCATTATCTCCGTTCCTTTACCCCAACAAATTGCTCACTGACCTATAGGTTGCTATAGGTCATAATTGCCTACTTGCCTATAGGCACAGAACCCCAAGCCTATTTGTCTTAAGAACTCTTGCAAAGACCAGTTTACCTAAAATTAAATATTCCTGACTGTTTTCAGAGTCATTTGATCTTTCTGTTAATGCCTTGCCTATTTTTTTTCCTGCATTTATAGATTTTTATGGTCAATTCATGAAAGATAATTTTACTTAATTTTCTGTTTGTAATAAGTATTTATTATACGTGCAGCTTTGGTGAATGGTTATCTTGTGTTCTTGTGGCTATATTTTTCTAGGTTACCTACTTCCATTAACTTTAAAGATAACCACTATTGTACCTAAAGACACTTTCCGCAGAATATAGCTGCCCTAGTAGTAAATATTCAGGACATTAATTATAATAAGTTTTCATGCTCAGCATCATAAAACCTCTGTAACTAAGGGCACATTAATTTCCAATGTGGGGAATTAGTATCAACGTTGAGTTTTGTGGTTAGAGACACTGAAAATGATGATTCTTGTGTGTAATACAGTAAATTTGCTAACTCTTCTTGTAGCCAGTGCCTGGGATAGAGTTTGCACTTGTGTGGATTGAACCAATAAGAGGTTACTGGGCTGCAGCAACTGTAAGGAAGGAGATGGCCTCAAGTTTTATACAGGGGCTTGGATGGGATGAAACAGACTACCAGCACTGAGAGAATGCGTGAGCATTTGGTTCAGGGAAGCGGACCACATTTGTCTTGGGCTCTGAAGCAGTTAATGACAAATATTGGTGTGATGCTGCCCCTTCCCACTGTGGCTGATGGTGAGTCCATCAGCCTGATGACTGCATCCTTTCACGCAAAGCTGGGATGTGGCCCCAGAATCCTTCCTAACTTAGCATGCCAGTTCCCTGCTATTGATGGGGGAGAGTGGCACTTGTGCTCAGTTTTGAGGCTTTTCTTGCTCAGAGTCTTTCTTTACTGAGGATAGACTTAGGGTGATGACCTGATTAACTTCACCACCACGCCAGAACGTTCCTGCCGTTCTGTGATGAGGAAGAGTCAGTCTCATTGGAAGAGACTGATTTAAAGGCACTGTGGTGACATTCCTTAGTTTATAGAATGTTGCCTCTAATGCTTTGTGGCTGTTTCTTCTTCAGGGAGTTTATTCTTCTGAGATGTGAGGTCCATCTTCCCTGTCTAGTTTTATGTCAACTTGATATAATCTAGACTCATTTTTGAAGAGGGAACCTCAGGTGAGAAAATGCCCCAGACTGGCCTGTGGGCAAGATTGTGGTACATTTTCTTGATTGATCATTGATATGTGAGGGCCCAGCTCACTGTGGTGCTGCGGGCCCTGAGCTGGTGGTCCTGGTGGTATATAACAAAGCAGGCTGAGCAAACCTTGAGGAGCAGCTCCAACTAAGACTGGTACCATCCTGAGTCACTTATCCTGGAGTCCAAAGGAGTTCTGGAAGAGCCCGTCTCCTGCAGTTGTGGGGCTGGGGAGGATCACTGATGGAAGTTGAGACTTGTGGGTGCTGATCAGCTGGTAACTTAGGGAAAATCTGCATCCCATTCTCCCTCTGATTTCTTATGTCAGCTAAGAAGCCTATATTACATCAGTGGCTCCCAGTGGCTGGGGATCCCCTTAGGGGCTTTCTGGAGATGTGTGTACACGTTTGTTTGCCACAATTATTTGACGATTTCTATTGGCATTGACAGGTTGCAGGCCACAGATGCCAAATGTCTCTCTATGGTTAGTTTTGGACTCATTTCACAAAAATTTTTTTGTGACACGTGTGATTCCCAGATACCACTTAGCATACGCATGTAGCAAAAGTCCTCTTTATATCTAACTCTGTTTTAAACTTACAGGCAAAATTTTCTCTGCAGGGTTTTGATACCCATTGAATTTTCCAGGAATTCAATGGCCACGAGGGTGGAGGGCTGGTTGGTTTCTTTGGGAATTGCTGCTCACCATTTTGTAGACTGATGGCTACCTAGAACCTATACTTGAATGGCCAGTGCAACCCACCTGTGTCAATATGACTTTTTAAAAGTTATGTGTGTGGGTAGTTCATAATTTTTGTAAATCTCACCTCAGGATGGTAAGGGGGAATTGCCAAATATTCGTTGTAAAAATGTGCTGGGTTTCATGAGACTAAAAACCATCAGTCTACAAGAGTCTTCTTAGCTCTCAGTCTGTGAGAGTTGAGAGGGGATGTAAACAGTGTGAAAAGCTGAGGACACACAGCCATGGAAATCGGAAAAAACCGAGCAGTGTTTACTGCTAAGAAGAATCCTAGTGTACAGACCAGGTGCTGGAGAGAAGAGCTTAATTTTGTTTTCCGACTGCAAATGAGAATTAGGATCAGAGCCTATTTGTTGTGTAACTGTGATTTTTTTTTAATTGTTAAATATTTTAATGTGTTTTTAAAAATGTGGAGTGTTACAGACTGAATGTTTATGCCCCTGGCCCCAGTTGTATTTGTTGAAATATAAGTCTACAATGGCTGGTATTTGGATGTAGGGTCTTGGGGCCATAATGATGAGTGTGGAGCCTGTCTGTAGGATTAAGACTCTTATAAAAAGAAAGATGTGAGTTCTTTTAGCCTCGTAAGAACACAGGAGAAGGTGGCTGTAAGACAGGAAGCAGGTTCCCCAAGCTCTGCTGGTTGCCTTGATCTTGAATTTCCCAGCCTTTAAAAATCATGAGAAACACGAGTCTGTTTCGTCTACTCAGTCTATAGTATTTCTTTTTGTTTTAATAGCCTGACCTCAGCGAAGCACCCAACGCAAATGTGTGTCTGCTATATATGGAAGCATTGCACATGGCTCCTTTCCTTTTATTCGTAAGCTTTCCTCATGCCTTGTTTTCGTGATGCAATTTGAATGGAATTAAACTTGAACAGCTCCAAATTATATAATTAATTACATTCAACTTCAATTACAATCACTAATTGATCCAACCCTGCTAGCACAACACTTTCATTATTTGGCACACAATTATTGAGTGCCTACTTTGTGTTAGGAATAAAGTAGGAATTGGTCAGTTTTTCATGGGAAGGGAGAGTGGGGCGAGATGGGGTTGTTGAGAAAAGCCATTTAGGGACAGCTGGCTGTAGTCAAGGATTTGGTGGGAAAGAGGGAACTGGGTAAATCCTGCTGGGCTTTGAGGTCACCCCTGAATGTTTGTACACTAAAAACCTTAAGTAGAACAACACTCTGGGATCGAGCAGGCTGGTCTTGGCACCAGATATCGCATGATATAATCCAGGTCTCTCTGGTTTTCACTTTCACTGACTCAAATAATTAGCTAAAATATTAATAGACGCAAGCTGTCTGTGATGTTTATACTTCTAGTCCCAACTGTGCTGGGTATTGAGGAAAGAGAATCACTTGATGTTGGAGTTCAAACCCATCGTGGTCAACATGGTGAGATGCCGTTCCAAGATTTAAAGCAAATATTGACATATACGATGAAAATTTGCTGCCCTAGATGCTCTGGCTCTCTTCTCTAATCTTCCTTCTCCTAAACCTCTCTTACCTCTTCCCACCATCTCACTGCAGCCCCTGGCTTTGTTTCCCAAACCTGAATGTGCATTTGGATCCCCGAGTCACCTGAGAGTCTTCTTCATCAACTATTTCCAGCTGGCGTTGATGTAGCTGGCCACTGGGAAGCATTTTGGAGTTGTCAGGTTGCAGACCTTTCTTTTTCAGCTGTTGTTCCTTAAAGAAGAGGTCAGAGAGAAGTCGCTGAGTGCTGAATCTTTGGGAAGTGAGAACAAAATACCAGGAACCGAGTGGCTGTAACTACATAGATACTCATTTCTCACAGTTCTGGAGGCCAAGAAGCCCAAGATCAGGATGACAGTGCACTCACTGGTGAGAGCCCATGTCCTGATCCCTGAACTGTTTTCTTGTTCTCACATGGTAGGAATCAGTCTCTCTTTTTCTCTTTCTCTCCTCGTCTTCCCTACCCCTCTCCTTTCCCATGCTAGTTTGGAACCTAGTACTCCCCACTGCCGGAATTACAGATGTGTGTCATTATAATTTTCTCTGAGGTCTCTTTTATGTTGACACGAATCTCATGCGGGTGGATCAGTCCCACTTTCTAAGGCATGTTAGGATTTAGGACTTTCACATTATTTGGTGGGTTGGGGCACAAACATTCAGACCATGCTCCCGAGCTTTGGTCATAGCTCTTGGCAAGGAGATCATTCTGTCGTGGCTTCCCAGATTGGGACAGTGAGTGCTTTGTCACTTTGGGAGATTACTTCTCTGTCCTGTGTTCTCATTTGAGGGCAGAGAATACATTATTTCTTCTGAGAGTAGCTCACCAAAGTTCAAGTGAGTTTGGATGTGGTAAGAAAGATGACCTGTTCCAAAAATAACAACAACAAAGAATTTGCTGAGTGACTTACTTGTCTTGTTTTTTCTGTCCACCCTTGATGGACGGGGCCCTACAAAGGAAGGAGACACAGGAATCAACAAAGCAGAAATGTGGGCAGGAGAAGGCAGACTATTGTGGTTACTGGTGTTATCCACACTCTCCGTGGAATAAGCCGTGCAATTCCTATTTCAAAGCTCTCCCAATGGCGGTCTATCTACTTTATCAGGGATGGTGGTAGGAAGGTCTACTTGAGAATCAGAGGGCTCTCTGGGAATCAGCTCACTCAATGCAATGGCGAGAGGGCTTTATTCTGCAGGTTCTTCTATCCCAGTCTTCCCATTTGCCTCTCTTTCCCCCAGGGTCCTTTGTCCTCTGCTTTCAGCAAGAGGCAACCTAAGAAGGCAGCTCCTAGGCATTAAAAAGAGAGGACTGGCGCTGAGAAAGAGAAAGAGCATCAGTCATGTGTGTGGTCACTACTGGCTGTGTGGTCACTACCGGCGGGTCTGACAAGTCGCCTCAGTCAGACTGAGAACCCCAGTTCTTTGACTCTTCTGCTGGTGTCTCCCTGTCTGCTCAGGCTCCACAGCATAAGCATCACTGATTTTAAAAAAAACCAGACTTTTTTTTCTCTCCCTTTCTCCTTCCTGGGTTCTAGTGTCTCACGGTGAGGCAGAGGTCCTCCAGAGAGGTCCTTGGATGTCCCCACAAGCCTGTTGAGCTGGGAGATTTCATCATCACCCTTTCTGCTAGCTCATTTCTTTAATGACAGTTTTTCCTGAGCGTTTCCATGGAGAAGTGTCTTGTCCTTGATGTGTCCAGCTGTGAAAGCATCTACTGGCAAAATCTGGTCCTCTATCACGTGGAGCTGCTTTTTATATGTCCCGGAGAGTGGACACGGTAAACCTCTTGACAACGTATGCTTGCGTGGCAGTTCTCATTTCTCTCCATTCGGTGTTTTCAGGTAGCTGCTGACTTCTGTGCACGGCAACCCCAGGATCTGCTATGCCTGAGCCACACTAGGGCACAGTGAAGCTCTGAGATCTCAAACCCACCCAAGCTGTGTGACCATTTGTTGTCTGAAGACCCCGTCTGTAGTCAGAGGTCTACACGGGTCTATCATATCTCTCAATCATCTGTCAATAATCTACCCATCTCTGTCATCTATCTATTGTCTATTTATCTTCAGTTCAAACTGGAATGAAGTGGTGGTAGGAGAGGTAGAAGAAGGGAATGCTATTTTTACTTGTGATGCTTTTCTCTTGAGTCTTTGCTTATATTCTGCAAACATTCCATTCTCTTAAGAAAGATCCAGATACCAGGCGTTTTGATACCAAATGCCAATGACTGCTCCCCACCTCTCTACCTTGACTTTTGCATCTCACAATCTTATCTCTTCCCTGAAGTAAACGTGAAGGATAAAAAAAAAAAAAAAAAAGTCTGGCTCGGTTGCTGGGATGGGGAAGAGGGAAATGAAAAAGGAAATGACAAGAGTTGAGGAATTTCATCACAGAATAGTGAAAAACTATTAATCTGACATAAATGCATAAAGTCTCCCACGTGCCAAAGACTCTTCAGCGAGGTGTTTCAGATTGTTTTTGGCTTGTGGGAGTTTCTGCTGCCAACTGACATCTCCCCCTTCCTTTTTATTTCCCTCTCCACTAGAAGCTGTTCTCTGCTTGGATATAGCAGAGGCCTTACTAGTTTTTGTTTCATTTTGTTTTTCCTTTCTCTTCTGTTTTCCCACTCTTTTGACGGCTTGCTTTGGACAGAGCTTAGCTCTGCGGCTGGCTGTCCCTTTTTGTGTCCCCCCAGTCTCCCCAGACCTACTTGCGCTCTTAGGGATGCCCCGTGGGTTGAGGCTGCTTACGTGAGGAGGTTCCTTGCAATTTTTATTTTTTGTTTTTATTTTGAAAATTTGGTACCATCCATCTTCAGGTTAAACTGAGGATGTGGAATGTGTGAAGCTGCCATCGGTGTTGGAAAATGGAAGGGCGAGCTGCAGGGGTGGAAGGGGCAATAAACAAAAGGGGCTGTTCAAGATCTGCCAAAAGGAAGAGCCCCCAGTCAGATAGCATGTAACTCCCACTGACACCTGCGCTGTGCTGTACCTCACTGGCAGGAAAAGGCTTCAGTGAACCAGAAACCTGTTGAATTGTATCAGCACTCCCAAAATGAATAGGGGCAATGAATAAACTCACACAAGTATTATCAAAATGATCAAACTCCACCCAGAATGCCTCAACAGATAAAAATGACTCCCAGCATAAAGTACCCCGGGGGCAGAAGAAATCTGTAAGACACTTCTGCACTCTGAATTAAACAGGCTCACACCAGCATGGGGAACTAAAACTCCCCACCAGGAAGAAAAATTCAAAAGCTAGGAACAAAACTTGGCAGGACTAGGACCTGTCTTTACAGCTCTGGCTTTTGGGATCATGTCAATGTTTCATGTAACCCCAAATAATTCAAACCACTAGACAGTGGAGGAAGTCAAACTGGGATACAAACACCAACAAACAAATCTTACTCTACAACTGAATAATACAAACACACTGAGGGGTGACAGACAGTGGGGGGTGGCGGGGATTAAAAACAGAATTGGATGATGTATTTTAAAGCCACGGATAAAGAACTATCCATAAATATTGTGTTCTAGTCAGTAATTTAATCTTACACAGGCAGTTTGGATTAGCAATAATGAAGCTATTAAGATTGAACAGGTAACCACTTTGTGGATAAAGAAAGTCAGGTTCCTCATTGTCAGAGGGAAAAAAAATTACAAATGAGGCCAGGGGGATATTAAAATGAACCCTGTAATTGATTAGAGGTGTCAATGTAATTAATAGCTAATACTTAAGTAGATAGGTAGGTTAATCTATTCATATGCATATATGTACATAGAATTCCTAAACATGTTTAGAAGGCCTAGAAGCAAACCTTAGTTTATAATCTCAGTTCTTCAAAGACTGAGGCAGGAGAATAGTGATCTCAAGCTATGATAAATAATTGATTGAACAAATAAATGAGAAAAGCTGATAAATTCTAATTATTATGTACTCTAGGTTTATGTCATTTTAAAATTTAAATGTTGAAACCTAGCATTCACAGGATGGTATTAGGAGATGGGAGCTTTGAGAGGTGATCGAATTTACGTGAGATCATAGGGTGGAGCCCAATGATGGAAATTCCTGCCCTTATAAGAAGACAGTCTATGACCAGTGGTGGTGGTGGTACGCCTTTAACTCAGCAGTCGGGCAGCAGAGGCAGGCAGATCTCTGTGAGTTTGAGGCCAGCCTGGTCTACAGAGTGAGTTCCAGGACAGCCAGGGTTACACAGGGAAAGCCTGTCTTGAAAAACAAACAAAAACAAACACCCCAGACTAATGATGATGCCTTTCTCCACTCTGTCACGTGAGGATATAATGAGAAACTGCCATCAGCACACCGGGAAAGCCCACTCGCAACCCAGGATCTGTTTGTGATTGATCTTGGGTTTTTGAGCCACAAGAACTGTGAGAGGTGAATGGCTGCTTTAACCACCCAGACCACAATATTCTATTATAGCAGCCAGAAGCAATGTAGACATGGGTGTAAAAGGAATGATGGAAACTTTTTAAAAAAGCCACTATTTTGGAATGGATGTGACACATATAACAACATGGGTAATCTTACAATGTGGCTGAGAAAAGGCGCAATAATTCTCATGTATGGGGACATTTATCAGAAGAGCAGTTACCTTGGGAAGAGAAGGGGAAGACTGATTGGGCAGGAGTGGGAGGGAGGCTCCTGGAGTACACATAATATTCTATGCCTTTATCCAGTAGTGGTTCCATAAATTTATAAAAATTACTCATTTAAAAAAGAAAAATCGCCATTTGGCAAATACCACAGTAAAACTGTTGAAAGCAAGGATCATCAGTGGATGCTGATATCATGGAATGCATGAGGAAAAATAGTAGATATTTGAATATTCTCAAGATATCTTACAAAATATTATAAAAAGTTAACAAACTTATGTTAGTGCAGAAACCTATTGTGTTACCCTAGTGACTTAGGTTAACATCACTACGTCACAGTATAAGACATATAGACACAATGTGCTCTTGATATGGGTGTCCACAGAAGGGCACCACACAGATTCTGAGATGTACTTACCACAAATGCACAATATACATCTAGTCATGAGGAAAGACCATGGGCTCATTTGAAGCACATTCTGCAAAGTGAATGACTGGTATTCATTAAAGCGTTCAAGTCAGGAAACATTTGACCATCAAAGAAAGACTAGAACCTATCAGATTAGAGGTTAAGCATAGTATGGGATCCTACACTGAAAAAACATGGACAACCAGATGTGCGAATTGCAGCATGAAATAGGAATATGGAAAATGAAGGCACCAGAATTTCTGCAAAGGTTTATGAATGTTTAAAACTGAATCCAAATATATGAAAATGGATGAAGTGCCAAAGAAGTCACAAGTAATTCTAAAATATCAATGACTTTAAAAAGCATTCAAGTAAATATATAAATGAATTAAAGAAATCAATCCAAGACTTGACAAGAGGTTTAACAACTTGGATGGGAAATTCAGCAGAAATAGATTCTGAAAAAAATGGAGATGAAAAGCTCGAGAAATAACACTTAAAAATGGAATGGAAACCATTACTAGACTAGACCAAGTGGAAGAAAGAATACTAGGAGTTGAAAACAAGTTTGAGGAATACTTACAGTCAGACAGGAGTAAAGAAAAAAATTATGACCATAGATTCAAGATCTCCGAGACATGAATAAAAGACAAAACCAGTTAACCTGTGATGTTCAAGAGGAAACGGAGATAAAACCAAAAGCACAGGAAAATCTATTGAAGAAAATCTATAGCAGAATATCTCTCAAGTCCAGGGTAAGATTAAAGACATCTAAATGCAGGAGGCATTCAGAACCCCAACTAGATGTGACCATAAACAGCAACAACAACTTCTCTCCATTTCAAAGATAAAATGCCGATGATACAGACCAAAGACATAATCCTGAAAACTGTAAGAGAAAATTGCCAAGTTACTTAAGAGGCAAACCTATCAGAATACCTGCAGATCTCACAATAGAAACCCCTGCAGCCAGGACAACATGGACTAATATGTCTGACGCTCTGTAACAAATGCAGAATAAAACAATAAAGATTGAACAAAACGCAGAAGAATTCTGACCTTTCATCATAAGCATAGGTAAAGCAATTCACAACCACTAAGCCAGTGCTGTGGAAGACACTTAAAAGCCCGCTACACACAGGAAAAGGGGAAAGATATACAGAAGCATAAATGTTTGGGAAAGATTAATTCCCACTGCAATAAACAAATGAGAACTAGGAAAGAACCAAATGTTATTTACTTGGTGAACTAGCAAGCCTCTAAGATAAGGAGGGGAGAAATGAGTACGTGACATTCAATGATACCAATTGTAAATGGTCACAATTCTCCAATGAAAAGATGTGGATTGACTGAACAGATGTTTGAAAGACCCAGTTGTCTGCCATCTTGAAAACAACTCACCTCTGAGGCAAAGGCATGAACCTAAAATGAACAGATGGGAAATGATATTCTAAGAAAATAGAGCCTGAGAGCAAGCAGGAGTAGCTGCTATACTCACATATGACAAAGTAGACTTCAAGTTAAGATGACAAGGGATGAATAGGGATGGTGCATATTAATAACAGAATGCTATCAAGAAGATATAATAATCGTGAATATATATACACTGGACTTTGGTGATGCTCATTTCATAAAACAAACACTACTGGACATAAAGGGACAGTTAGGTCTCCTCTGCCCCAGCTGCTACTGAGACAGATTCTTAGCTTGGAGTTTTTTAACCCCCTAGCTCTAAAAGGTTATAAAGGAAAAGAAAGAAAGGAAAAAAAAAATCTTTACAGCCCCTCTTGGTTGTCATTTATCTGTCTAAACCTAGAGAACTGGACTAACTTCTAAAATCTTTTATTCCATTAACTGTCCCATAACATGCTTTCCCATCCATGTCCCCTGCCACTGACTGCCAATTTCAACTGACAACACTCTCTTAAATATGGCTCCTAAGCTGTTCCCAGAAGTCCAAATAGTATGTAACCATAAAGGAAGGCTGCACAGTACAAAAGACTTCTTAGCAAAACATCCTTCTACAGAAAGGACCAAATAAAGTAATAGTGAGTTACTTCAGTGCTCTCTATTATCCATTCTCTGAGACTAGATACCAATGAGATCCAGAGGCGCATTGGAGAATATTATGAAAACCTACATTCTAATTAGTTGGAAATTGGAATAAATGGATTAAGTCCAGAGTCAGATATATTTGCTGATGAATTTTATCAAGTCTTTAAAGAGGAATTAGTACCAATGTTCCTCAGAATATTCCATAGAATAGAAAGAGAAGGGAAGCTTTCAAATTCATTCTACAGAGTAAGTATTCCCTCAGTATCAAAGCTAAATAAGTATAACACACACACATGCACACACACCTACAGAGCATTTTCCTTGATGAATATAGATACAAAATTCTTCAGTAAAGTACTCAGAAAAACAAATGTAACAACATATTTAAAAGATTATAGACCATACTCAAACTGATTTTATTCTAGGAATGTAAGGGTGGTTTAACATATGCAAATCAATAAATGTAAAGTAGCATATAAAATATCATCAGGGGCAAACCCCACAAGATTTCTCAATAGAAAGGAAAAGCCTTTGGAAAAAAATCCAGCATCCCATTATGATGAAAGTCCTGCAAAAACTAGGGCTAGGAGGCCCATACATTAACATAACAAATGTTATGTAAGACAAACCAATAACCAATTCTATACTGAATGCAGAGTGGGGTGGGGTGGAGAATTGTGTTCTGTATGGACTGGAGATAGATTTATTATAGCTTTATGTTTGGTTTTGAATGAACGATTTTGTTAATCTTGTAGCAAGCAGTAGCAAATGGATAACAAAACATCAAATTAGGTATTCACAGCATCTAGTAGAGATTTCAGGAGTGGCTGGATTGAGAGAGTAAATAAAGCTAATGTTGTCAAATTGGTGCTTATAACATCCAGAAGTCAGCTAGGGAAGCTGAGTTGAGGCATTTGACTGAAATGCCCAACAGAGAGTTTTCTCCACATGGATGAGCTCTTGGCAGCCAGTCCCCACTGCAGACATTTTTATACTATGAGATAAACAATAGTAACTTGTGTTGAAAATGGTTTATCTTTGGGTGTTTTCAAGGATACTGTGTTTTTATTCTTGGGCTGTTTTTTTTTTTAATTTTATTTTAATTTTTGTATTCTCTGTTGTTCCTGTCACAGGGCTAGAGGGATAGTCTCCCCCAGCTTTGGAGGACACTTGGGATAAACATGCTTGGGCCTAAAGAAGGAAGGTGAAAGCACACTCTGCCTCCATTACCAGCTTCAAACAGAACATGGCAATTTACCAACACACTGTGTATTATAAACCGAAAGCATGTCACTAAATGAGACGTAGACTTCTGTTTCGTTATTCTATTTGATACAATGCCAGAGAAATAAAGTAAGGGAAAGAAATAAAAGGAGCACAGATAGAAAATGGAGAAGTCAAAATGTACCTATTTGTAGATCATATAGTCTATACATAAAACCAAAAACTCTTAGATCTGATATGTGCTTCCTGAAAATTAGTAGGCCATAAAATAAGCATATGGAAATCAGTCATTTTTCCATATATCTATAATGAACATCCTGAGAAAGCAATCAAGAAAATTCATAGTAGACTCAAACACAAAACCTGGAAATAATCCTCACCAAAGAGCTAAAGGATCTCTTATAATTAAAACTGTAAGAGAGTGAAGAAAGAACTCCAATCAGCAAAAGACGGAGAGACCCCACACATTATGGATTGGCAAAATAAGTCCTGTGAAAATGGCCATATTGTCAAAAGCAGTCCGCACGTTCACTGCAGTCTCCACCCAAAGTCCAATGACTCTACTCACAGAACGGTCGAAACAATCCTAAAATTCTCATAGAACTTCCAAGGATTCCCGAAAAACCAAGCAATCCTGAAAAGAAGGCCAGTGACAGTGGAGTCACAATACCTGACTTTAAATCATACTGTGGAGGCACAGTCACAATAGCATATAGCATTGCACGGTAGACTACATGGCTGTAACCACTGATTCTTGACAAAGACATGTATTGGAGAAAAGACAGCCCCTTTAACAAATGGTGCTGGGAAAATTGGATATCCACATATGGACGATGAGAAATAACATTCTATTTCTCATCTTGTACAGAAATAAATTCAAAGGGATCAAATGAAGACCTGAAACTTCAGAAAAACTTTTTCTTTAGTGGCTGTTTCTTTTTTTTAGAAATTAAAATATAACACAATCCTCCCCTCTCTCTACTCTCTCCAGCACTTTCCACGCCCCCTGCCCCATTCCCTCTCAAATTCATGGCCTCTTTCTCTTTATTTTTTAATAAATATATAAATATAGCCTACTGAATCTGTTTAGCATTACTCATATGTGTATGTTTTTAGGTCTGATCACTTGGTATTGGATAACCAATTAGGTGGCTCATCCCTGGAAAAGACTAATTGTCACTCTCCCAGCTGTTGTTAACTGCTTGTAACTCTCCATCTAGGGTGACCTCCTGAGACTTCCCCCATCTGTGCTGGTATGTCAACTTGTGTTCGAATTGTTCAGGTCTTGTTTAGTCAGCCATATTGCTGAAGTTTCATTAGTGTAGCTTCCTTGTCACGTCTAGAAGAAACAATCTTGCATGTGACTTCCTGGATCTTAAAATCTTTCTGCCCCTCTTCGGCAATGGTGCAGGAATTGTGTTGTAAATGTATTGAGTTGAGCTGGGCACCTCACCAGTAGTTCCATGCATTTCGAGCAGTTGTGGCTTTCTGTAATGGTCTTTGTTGCAAAAAGAGCTTCTCTGATGAGGGGGGTGAGAGCTACACTTCTCTGTGGTTACAAAGATAAATATTTGGAATGTAGTTAGCAATTATACTGGTTTAGAAAAGTGGCAGTAGTAGGTTCTTCTCTAAGAGCCACAACTAGTTGGGTAGTTGGCTCGTTTTCCAGTACCAGACATGATTTCCCTCCTATTAAGCAGGCCTTAATTCCAATTAGACAGCTGTTGGTTACAGCCAAAACGTGAGTGCCACTATTGTACCTTTAGGGATATCTGGTCATGCTGGTCACTGTTTTGGTTCACAGGCATCACAGCTTGATTACTTTCTTTTTTGGTACCTGCCACTGCAGCCCACACAGCTGGCCTGAACCAGCCTGCTGCTTCTACATGTATCTTGTGTCTATCACCTGTAAGCTGCTTGGTTTTTTTTTTTTTTTGTTCCCCAAATGTAACATGAAAGCAGTTAAACTGAAAGCAAAATTTGAGTCCCTTGGCTGTGTATCCATTCCTCAGATTTTTTTTTTATCTTTTAGCCAAATTTACTACCCCTTTCCTGAAACCAAGGACATGCCTCCCAAACACAGCTCAAGAACCAGGGAAGCTGCGATACCTCCAGCTCACTTCTGAGGTTTCCCCAAATCTCCCCCAAACCACCGACATCTAATTACGTACCTCTACATTCCACTTATCCCCCTAATTTTAACATATAGCTGCTCATCTCTAGATTCTACTTGTCTCAGTGCTTTACTCCCAATGCTTAGAACTGTACTCCTCTTTATTTGTTCCTTTACCCCTCCCCCTCTGTCTCTCTTTCTCTCTCTCTCTCTCACACACACACACACACACACACACACACACACACACGTAAGGGATTTTTCTTGACTAAATTATTTGAAGTGAGATGACTCCCTAAATTCAGGTCTTTTGAGGTGGGAAGATCCACTTTAAATTTGGGCCACACCTCGTGGCAGCCTATATAAAGGACATGGAAGAAGGACCTTTGCTCTTTATCTCTTTGCCCTCTCTCTTGCTTCACTGATATTAGAGCCGACTCCCTTGGAATTTGGGGGTTCTGAAATGTACTGAAGACCAGCTGAGACAGCCAACCTCATAGACTGAACAACTACTGGGTTCTTGGATTTTCTGTTGGGAGACAGCCACTGTTGGACTAGCTGGACCACAGCTTGTAAGCCTCTCTAATAAGTCCCCTTTGAATCTATTTGGAGCCACCCTATCAGTTCTGCCTCTCTAGAGAACCCCGACTAATACAGATGGTACTCCTTTTCACCTTTTTTATTCAGTCTGGGACCAAAGTTTCTGGGAGCGGTGTCGCCCACACTCAGTGTGGGTTGTCTCTCTGGTTAAACCTCTCTGGAAATATTCTCAGACCTGACCCTAAATGTGTATCCTGGGTGATTCCAAAGCCAGTCAATTGACAATGAAGATTAACTACAATGAGGTCCTGGGCTCAGTCCCCTGGGGGAAAAAGGATTAAATACAGCTGCTATGTTTTGTAAAGGAGGAAACTAGAGCACAGAGCTGAGTGCTTCTTTGGGGGGTTGGCTGGAATAGGCCCCCGTGCCATCCAATTCTGGGCCCTGCTGTCTTGCCTGATAGTGTTTTGCATACTGTAGAGAAAGCACTGTGTTCCAGACTGATAGCTACTCATGGTTTAAAACGATGGCAGGTCATTTGAGCTCCTGCTACTCCTCTCTACCTCCTTTGGTCTCCTTGTTCCTTCTCTCTGCTCTCACTTAAAGGCTTGGTAACTATAGGCCAGAGTTCCATCCCTCCTCCCTGACACTGTGTTTCTAAGATGAACAAATGGCTAGAACATTAGGGAGGGAGGTTCTGTGCAGTATACAATTGCTGGCCATGTCCCAGGCATCTCCTGGCAATGGCAGTCACAAGGTCAGCTGCCCATGCTGCCCTGACCTGGAGCACTTGTGTTCTACCTAGCTCTCCCCTGGGCTCCAGGATGCTCTTGGTGTCTATTTCTAATGTATCACTGGAAGGGATACTGTCACCAGAGCCTCCCTCATCCATCCAGAAACTTCTGAGCCTCAGAAGTCAGTGTCTGTAGGATGGGGCTCACCAATCCCCTCCCCTCCTTGCTTACCATTGTTCCCCTCAGACAAGACTCTCCTCTGACCTCCTAAACCAGCCATCATCAACCTGTAGGTTGTGATCCCTTTGGGAATCGAATGACCCTTTCACAGGGGTCGCCTGAGACCATCTGCACATCAGATATTTACATTATGATTTGTAGCAGTAGCAAAATTACAGTTATGAAGTAGCAATGAAAATAGTTTTATGATTGGGGGGTCACCACAACATAAGGAGCTATATTAAAGGGTCGCAGCATTAGGAAGGTTGAGAACCACGGTAAAACTCTATCCTAGTGGGCTTTCCTGCTTTGTACTGTGTGTGCTCCGCAAAGGACACTCCCAAACCATTGCCAGGGCTAGTCATCAATGCCAGGCTGGATAATTTCTAGGTCCAGTTGCCCAGGGAGTCTATATGCTATGTTGGCATATTAAACTCACAGAAGCATTTCTTTTCCCTTTTTGCTTTCCTAAGAAACCCAAGTTCTTCCTACTACCTCCCAGATTCACAACTTTGTCCTTTGTGTCTGTGACCTGTGTTCACAGGGCAGCATCGGTGTGGTGGAGCGACCTTGCTTAAGGGTGGGACACACGGCTCAGGTCCCACCCATCATAGCATCACATCATTCTTACCACAGTGATTGGGTAAGGCATGGTTGGCGAGCTGGCTTGGACCAATCAGAGTTCTTTCTATGACTCCACCCCCACTATCAGGGAAAAGAATCTCTTCTGGGACTAAGTACAGTTTAGCTTGCTGACAGCGCCTCCAACCTCTGACTTTGTGAAGGGTGCCGCTAGAGATGGAGGCCCGGTGACAGCAATTGAGCGCCTGGATCATGCAGTGCCTCAAGCCTACCTACTTATGGCGGCACTCTAACGTCATAAAGCAACAGGACCCCCCTCTCCTTTTAAAAATAAAATTGTAATCTTAAAAAAATATGTCCTTAAAAGAAGTTTACGTGAGCCGGGCAGTGGTGGCACATGCCTTTAATCCCAGCACTCCGGAGGTAGAGGCAGGCTGTGAATTCGAGGCCAGCCTGGTCTACAGAGTGAGTTCCAGGACAGCCAGAGTTGCAACAGAGAAACCCTGTCTTGAAAAACCAAACCAAACCAAAACAACGACGAAAAAAAGTTTATGTGTATGAGTTCTTGTGCACCATATGTATGTGGAAATCAGAAAAGGGCATCTGGGAGCTGAACTGGGGTCTTTTGCAAGAGCAGTTAGAGTTTTAACCACTGAGCCATCTCTGCAGACCCTAAAGTGGAATCTTGTACAGGAATCGATGTTGTGGGCATGTTTATCACGCGTCAGGCACTGGGCTGTGGACTTAGAATTTTATTTTAGATTTGCTTGCTTTATGTGTATGAGTATTCCAATGCATGCATGTATGTGTACCACATGTATGTCTGATGACCAAAGAAGTCAGAAGAGGGTGCTGGATCCCTGGCACTGGAGCTACATATGGTTATGAGCTACCATGAGGATGCTGGGAATTGAACCCGAGTCTTCTGCAAGAGCAACAAATACTCTTGACTCCTGGGCCATCTCTCCAGCCCATAGCTGTTTACAAACCTTGCACATAGTAATTTCCTCATAGTCGTAATTTCCTTAATTTGAGGAAATTTGTCACAGTTTCCTCAACTGTATTTACTCAGATAAGTGAAGCGGGACAGAAATCTGTGTTTGCAGTCTGATCTCTGTAACAGGTTCTGTCTTTCTGTTTATTGGCATTAGGGTTTATTTTACACCTTAATGAACTAATCCCTCTTGAAATCATAATGGCGAGTTCATAATGGTAAGTACCAAGACCCATGTTCTGTTTATCATCAACACCATCTCCAGGTCATCTGACACTGGACCAGACTCATCACAGATCCTGAACAGACCCTTTCCGAACCTACGACATGCCCACAGCCTTCACATACATTTCACAATAGCTCCCTATGACCTATGCATCATGGAAAGAGATACATTGGGCAGAATAT